>PVIA01011178.1:0-46443 GCA_004024845.1 Tonatia bakeri
TCCCCCAATGCTCCTTGAGACTCCGGTATAACTGCCGTCTTCCCCAAGTACAAGCATCCTCTCACCCACCTCTGCGACTCAGCCATGCCGGCACGGAATTCCAGCCCAACTCCACCCTCCCCTCCAAGCTCACGTCAGCACCCTCCTTCATGCCCCTGCTGACCCATCGTGGCCTGACGGAGTAGGGCCTTCCTCTGGTCTCGGCAGCACTTGGTCTGCGCCGCTCTGCCACACTACTTTCCACACTACTGCACAACGCCTCGCTCAGACCTATCTACTCGGTCCCCCTCCTGCTGAACGCTTAATTACTTAAAGTCCAGGGGAGACTGTACACCCAACAGTGCCTGCCACGGTGCCTCCTAAGTAAGTGAACAATAAATAATTGTTCTAAAGAGCCAGCGACATCATCCCCCATAGATTATTCTAAAATGGGTGATAAGCAGATATAGCATAAAGACCTCCTGTGTACAATGCTGAATGTCTTCCCAGGACCACAGCTGGCAGAGTCGATACATGTACACAGACACACGTATACACAGGGCCGTGTACACCTATATGTACATAGATAAACACAGGCACACAAATATGCTCATTCCCAGATCTCAGGCAACGCAAGTGGACAGTGGGTAGAATTCGAATCCTGTGGGATTTAAATCCACTGTCCTCAGGGTCTGGCTGGCACTTCCTTGCCCTCAGTTCCGACTGACTGTCAGTCCACGCCTGGGCTTTGTTTCCCGTTAACATTTACAACTCTGAACTTCACGCTTCCCTTTTGTTTTGATGATGCTTTCTTCGGTTGAGTCTTTACAACATCATTTCCCTATCCCCGCTCAAGTCACCCTTCCCAGGTGGCATCGTTATTTATTTATTTTACAAAGCCAGCCTTTTACCTTCCGCTCTGTCCTCCATCCCTCTTCTCTCTAAACCCACTACACGGCCTTTTTAGGGCACCCTACGTACAAAAATAACTCAGGTCCGGAGAGATTTCAAGTTCTTTCCATTCTGCTCTCATTCTCCATCACTCAAATAGATGAATTATTTAAACAGAAAACAGAATAAAAACAGTCGTGTGTCTGCCTCCAAAGGTACTCAGAGAAAGGGCACTTCTATTTCACTATCTCTGAGGCCCTTTTGCTCTTCCTGGGAGCTCGTTTAAAGGGAGACGCTCCGGAGGGCCCTGGACACCTACGGGCCTCCCAGAAGCAAGCTGTTCGCTTCCTTGAAGCCAGAGCAGAAACAACCTAGTGGAAAATTATCAGTCACTTAGTCTGCACGATGGCCCTACAAGGTGTGTATGCCCACCTCCATACAAAACTCAGGATGGAAAAAAAATTACTCTCTAGAGCAGTGATTTTCAAACAGTGTGCCACAAGAACTTTTAAAACATGCAGTACCTGATCATTCAGTCAGGGGCACTGACCTCCATTCCCTGAGATTGTCAAATAAAAAAAAATGACGACAGTCAACAGAACAATACTCATTTGGTGTGAATGAATCAAAATTACACCTATTTTTTTTGTCAGGTTGGCAAAAATATAATACATTTTTGAAGTGTCACAGAATTTTAGTAATTAGTTTATGTGTGCCATGCAATTTTTTAAAAGGCTGAAAATTGCTACTCTAGAGGCAAAACAGACTAAGATGAGCCGTCTGACCTTGCAGCAGAACTGCAATATATCCGGAATTCTCGGGACCCTGTTTCCAAACTCCAACTTAGCGCTGACCCGTCAGTGTGTCCAAGGTCATGAAGGAGTGTATGCACGCTCTGGAACTTAGAGACAAGCTCAAGTGCAACCTCCAAATACTTGGGTCTTTCAGAGCCGCCAGAGGGGGAGCTATAAGAAAGACCAAGAATGGGAAAAAAACTCCCCAAAAGAGGGAAAATGGGAAGAATAAATTTCTTAAAATCACTGAAAATGAGTCAGAAGAGGTAACCTGACTTCAAGTTCATGCTTGGTGACGAGACACTTCAGGGCGGAAAATGTCCACGTGGACCGACAGCTCTCATCTCCGTTTAAAGAGCACAAGTGGGATCACAGTCATCCCTCGTTAAAAATAAGCGATTCATCTCAGGACAAAACTCAGAAGTCCAACCACAGCCTGCAGTCCTGCACACACCGAAGCACGAACCACGGGCAGGAACTCAAGTACTCTTCCAACGTTCATGGTGCGCCCACTGCAGCCCCCGCGCCGGGCTGGGCCCTGGCGCTTCTGACATAAACGGCACTCCCAGTCCTCAAACCCCGTCTCAGAGTGTGAACTGGTAAGCATGCCGTGACTGTTGACAGAGTGCCAGGCGCTGGGCCAAGTTCCTTGCACGCACGACCTCACCACCCCCCCGAGAATGTGGTGAGGCCGGCATTACCCTTGTCTCGCCTTGATGGGCACAGAACTCACGGAGTCACAGAGAAGTTCTGCAAGTGGCCGAAGGTCACACAGTCAGGATGTGAGCCGGACCCCTCGACTCTAGAGCCGCCTTCTGAGCCAGCGTCCCCCAAGCCCCCCACCAGATGGAGGGGCCAGGAAGGGGCTGCCCACCGCTCTGCTGGTCTTCTCACACGGACACCTGCAGTTCCATGGTCTCGGCAGCCCTCTGAGTCAATGAGCCCTGGGAGGAGGAGCACAGAACTGCCTTGCAGAAGCTGAGCCCCAGGAGCACCCAGAATCCACGGGAAAAGCAAACGCTCCACTTTTCAGCAGAAGTCGATCTCATCCCGTGGCTCTAAGGCCCGCAGTGAAGGACCCAGAAATTCTTGCCACCCTGTGCCAGTGTCCTCGGCGGGGTTCTCCCTCTATATTCAACTGGGAACGTGGGGGGGGGTGCGAGAGGAGGGGAGGCCAGGCCATGCCTACCACATTCCCCTCCCTGGTAATCAGGGGACAGGACAGCAAAACCAGCACAAGTGACCACCATGTGCCCTTGGACACCATGTGCCCTAAGGACTCTCAATTCCAAATATCACGAGAAATGTGGGGAAACAGGCACTCTCATAAACCACTAATGGGACTACCCATGGGTAGGACCTTTCAGAGGGTAAGTTGGCAATATCCAGTCAGGTTGAAAATGCGCAAATCCTTTCATCTGCCATTTTTCAAGAATATTACGAAGCCCTGTTGTCGTGTACAAGGATTTCCACTGTAGTATGCCTAGTCATGGAAATAACCTAAACATCTTGTTAAGAGATGAATGAACAAACTGTAGATTCATACAGTGAAATACCCTACAGCAGTTATAAAAAGATACATCTATATGTGCCGACATGGAGGGGCCTCAGAATTATAAGAATAAATGGGAAACATTAAGTTGCAGGCACTGGCTGGGTAGCTCAGTTGGCCAGAGCATCATCCTGATGTTACGGAACAGACAGGGGGAGGGGGGAGGTGAACGATATACTATTGCCGACTGGACCCACCTTCGTGCTCCCAGGACCCCCCCCACACACACTAGGTTCGCCTTGCCCACCACCTGGGAAAGACGTCTCTCAATGCCAGAGATTGGTGAAAAGGAAAGGGATTATTTATTTAAAGAGTGACACAAACTTAAGAATAATAACTTAATGTCTCCACTGAGATTCCAAAGTCCTTTAGAATACCCACAAACACACAGTCCTTCCTTCCCCCTCTGCCCAGTCTGGGGTACCGTACCTCAGAGAAAGAAATAGAAGTCCGTGGTTCTCTGCCAAAGCCACATGGTCCCAATAAGACCCCAAATGGCTGCTGGCCTGGGTTTAAATCCCAGCGCCAACCTTCCTCTGCTGCACCGTTTCCAACTCCTCCCACAATTAGCCATAGCTGCCAGAATTCCTGTATTTTCCCAGCTTTCCTGGGCTGCCATAGTAAGTCCAGGCAGGCGTAGCCCTGTGGTATGGAACAAATCATCTCCAAGCTCTTACGCAGGCTCTGTAACCAGGGGGAGTTGCCTCCCAGTTATACCCTGGGTGGAAGTCACTCCCATCCCCCTGGTTCAAAGCATGGCCACAGCTGTTTAACATATATCTATGCAACCAGTTAGAGTTACAGATATGTTAAACGACAATTGTAGAGGTTATCTGCGAAACTGTTGCTATTCAAAACAACTCTCACTGGCCCTGCTCCATGTGTCCCATCCCCCAGCTCAGACTTGTGGGGGTGAGGACATCCTATACGTATATATTTTTTTTCTAATATTTCCTGGACACTGAGTTCTGGACCCCATTTTACAAATCCCTATTTGGGGTCCCCTTGGCTGCACCCTGTTACACTGATATGCCATGGTTTTAGGTTTGATCCCCTGTCAGGGCACATACAAGAATCAACCAATGAGTGCATAAATAAGTGGAACAACAAATCAATAATTTTCTTTATATTTCTTTCTTTCTCTCCCCCCATTCTTCTCTCTATAATGAATCTTAAAATTTTTTAATGAAAATGTAAGCTGCAAAAGTATACACGGTATGACAGCATTTCCTTACACACTGAAGTACAATGTATCGGATACCGATGCACAAACGAGGCAAAAAATTCCAACGTGGACAGAAAGGTTAAACGCCAGCTCAGGAAGAGCAGGAACCTCTGGGCAGAAGAGAAAAAGTAGCGAGACAAGGGAGTCTTTCAGAGCATCCGTAACATATTTTTCTCAAAAACACCTAAACTAAAATGGTAAACGTTAAAAATATGATAGAGTTGTACGATAGTTACACTAGTATGTGTTATATTACTCTTGATTCTTTTATGATGTTTGACAAATTCCAGAATTTCACGTAATTAGAAAGTGCGCACGTAAAACACCCAAGTTACTCCTTCAGTCATCTGATAACCACTTACGACAGGGAATGCGCATAAACAAATTAGAATGCCACGTCTTAAGTCCACATGAACAAATCCAAGGTAGAGGTAGCCACTAAGAAGGGATATTATGAATCTTACTCAGCCATAAAAAGGAAGGAAACCCTGACATCTGTGACAACATGGATGGACCTTGATGGCACTGTTATGTGAACTAGGTCAGACAGAGAAGGACAAACACCATATTTGTATGTGGAGTCTAAAAAACCCACACTCTTAGAGACAGAGAACAGACCAGTGGTTGCCAATGGGGGCGGGGCGGAGAAATGGGCGGTGGTGTCAGACGGTACAAATTCCCAGTTATAAGACAAGTAAGTCTTAGGATGTAATGCACACAGCATGTTGACGACAGTTAACAATACTGTATTGTACAATGGAAGCTTCTAAGAGAGTAGATCTGAAAAGTTCTCAACGCAAGAAAAAAGACCTTGTAACTATGTGAGGTGATTGATGGATGTTAACTAAACTCACTGTGATGATCATTTTGCAATCTACACATACATCAGGTTAAAAAAAAAAGAAGAGGCGGCGAGATTGATTTTGTGGTTGGCAGTTACCTATGGGAAGCCAGCTTTCTGGACACACGAGCAGGGTGCTGAAGGGTGAAGCTTTTTTTGGAGAAACTGTACAAACACAGGTATAGCCTGAGTCAACAGCAAGACCAGACAGTAAACAAGGGCGCACACTCTATACATAAAGCCACACAGAGCTGGGGGGAAAGGAATGAGCTGGGAGACACCTCCCCTTCTCGGCTGAGCTGGCCAGAATCAGGTGCTACAAATCCAACGAGAAACAGCACTTGAGCAGCAATAACATCTTCCAAGAAGTCGGGCACAGGCTGCGTCAGCTGACTCCACCAGCCAGGCAGGGAGAACATTCCCACGGAGGCCTGAGTGCCCTGAGGCCTCACACTGCAGGGGGGGCAGAGATGGAGGACCCCACCACAGCACAGCCCTCTTACAGTGTCCACTACAGCCTGCAAACTGGATGAAAGCAGAGCACGCATGTCCATGGGGATCAGAGTGTCACTCATTACTGTCTTTGCCCCCCAGAGGTAGCACTATCCCCACCAATCTGAATGGGGGCTTCAGTTCCCCCAACCCCTATAAACGACTGCTATAAAATGTGGGCGGGGAGTTAATTTACAGGAAGAGGTGGACTGGAACAAAAAGCAGTTGTAACACCAGGGTGGTCCAGCACCCAGGGGTCCTGAGAGAACCCAGGGGAGGGGGAGAGTCAACAACTGACTTGCACCAAATCTCTATCTTTTTGATTTTGAGCGAGGGGCCATCAGGCTGGAGTTGGCTGAATTTAGAAAAATGAAGAAATGCCATGTTGTGCCCCAGGGGGCAAGGGGCAATCTCTCTCCCCGCGCGCGCGCTCCCTCTCTCTCTCTCTCTCTCTCTCTCTCTCTCACACACACACACACACGTCTGAATCATTCTGTTTCATAAGGATTTTCCTTCCATGTAAGAGTTACTCTTCCAGAGCAGTACTAGCAGTACTACCCAAAAAGACTTTCTGAGAAGATGAAAGTGTCAAACACCTGAACTGGGTAATACGGCAGCCCCTACCCACAGGGATCTGCTGAGCATTTGGAGCATGCCTGGTGCGAATGAGGAACTGAATTTTTTATTTTACTTAATCTTAACTAATTTAAGCAGCCGCATGTGGCTAATGGACATTTTATTGGAGAGCACAGATCTGTGGCACTGATCTATACAGTGTTTTAGCAGACTGGTGTGACAAGTCACCCTTTCTAGTGACTGTCTTGTTAGCTTCCTACACGTCCTCCTGGCTGAATGGCTGCACACATCCCAAGCTACTGGCTTAGAATAAAGTCCTAGAAGAGGAATTTTTGAGTCACTGGGTAATTATGTTTCTCAGCTTCTCCTGCATATTAAGACCACCCATGTACAATAACATAGATGTGAACAAGATTTTACCAGTTACTAGCTGTTTTCACGTACACGGTTCTCACTGGATCCTCACAACTACCAGGTAAAACCAAACAGAAGACACAGCACCGCCCCGGTGCACAGGGAGAGAAACAAGGTGCGAGAGCGTGCCACTGACTCGGTTGTGATGGGCGGTTTTTGCAGCCGACACTGAGGCATACTCCTGGCCGCCCTGCGATGTTGAACCATTGGTTCTCCCCGATTACTTTAACCAAGAAAAACACTTATGCTGTATTCACAAGTGAAGAGGGCCAGATATAAAATCATGTTCCAGGTATGGTCAAAACCATATAAAACCAAAGAAAATAAACCAATGTGTTAACAGTCTTTGAGCTGTTAAGACTGTAACTTATGTTTTTCTAATTATCTGCCCAAATTTTATAACAAACCTAAATAATTATTAAAATAAATAACTAACATTTTGTGAGCAATTACAGGCTAAGTGGTTTATATGCACTATATCTCATTTGAAATACTCATACATGCTGAGGACCATTATCACCCCTACTGACAGATGCAGACACAGTGCGTTGAAAAAAACTTTAAGAAACCAGAACAAGATGAAGGCAGTGAGTGGCATTTGAACACAGGCCAACCCACTGGAAAGGCTCTTAGACTGTAACATGTACACAGATTACCTGAGATCTTGTTATAATGCAGCTTCCCATTTACGTGGTGTTGATGCTGTTGGCCTGGAGACCACACTTTGAGTACAAACTACATAATCTCTATACTATCGTCTTCAAGGAGAAAACATGTCTCTTTTTTTTTCTTTTTTAGACAGAGGGGAAGGGAGGGAGAAAGACAGGGAGAGAAATATCAATGTATGGTTGCCTCTTGTGTGGCCCCAATTGGAGACCTGGCCCACAACCCAGGAGTGTGCCCTGACTAGGAATCGAACCAGTGACCATTCAGTTTGCAGACTGGTGCTCAATCCACTGAGCCACACCAGCCAGGGCAAAAACATGTCTCTTCTAAGAATTTAAATAATAGCAATTTTTGCCTATGCAAAAATATACTTTTCTTCCCCATAACCTCTGCAACCCTTCTTTCCTATCCATGCGGCAGACCTAAACTGCTCCTGCCAGTTCCCACCACCGACAATCCCCTGGCCACACGCTGGTGTCACACTCACTAAGCCCAACTCAGAGCTTAATCAACCTTCTCATCGCATTAGCAGGGAGCATGTTATCCTCAAAGCTTCCAAGAGCAAGCATTTCCACACACCCAGAGAGCAGGTTCAAGGAGGAGGGGCCCCGAGGCTGTCCCAAGGAACCAGTCAGTGCCACCACCTGCCACTCCCAACTGCAGACACTTGTCACCAAGCCACCGACATGGTTCAGATCTGACTCTTCCCTATTCCCACCAACTTTTCCTTTGAAACATTGAAATTACGTATTCTATAAACAGTTTAACCTTCCAAAATCTGGCAAGCCCTAGCTAATTTTATACTTAAAGAAACTTCAACACCCTTTAATTATGTTCCTAATTCTTCATGTCTTTTTATGTGGGATTATTGGATACTCATTGTTTAATGAACCTTTTGCCATCTGCAGTAATCCTGTTTATCTATCTTATTGCTTAAGGCCGTGAAATTACTTATCTGTACCTTGAAAGTAGCTCTTCCAGAATGGGTTTTATTACCCTAACTCTCCCTTTTATTTATATCTCTTCGTTTTTACTGCTCTTCCTCTAGTGAATAATGGGTGATTTTTTTTCAGTAAGAGTGACAGTTCCACATTCAGGCAGTCTGTACGCGACATAGTTACATCACCTTCCACTTCCCTCTAAGACTGTATTTATTAATGCACTTCCTTCCTTGAATCATTTGTGTGACTTCAGCAGAAAATTTTTATTTCCTTTTAAATTAGACCAAAAGATAATCTTAAGCTTCCTCTAGTTAATGCTTCTGACATCCATACTTTATAAAACAGAACTGTTTTCACTTTTCCCTCTCGGTAAGTTCTCCTGCTCATTAAGTAAACTATGTAAACTCCCTTCAGATGGAATTAAGATGCATAGCAGGTTCCATTAACCTGTCAGAAACCTTTTATATACGCCACATGCTAGTCTTAACGTATCATCTGACTTTAAATTGCTATAATCCATTTCCCTCTCCAAGGCCTCTTTCTCTCTGCCTTTTAAAGCCAAAGGTATCTCTGGTCTTGGGAGAGGAATGAGACTGTGCTGAAACCCAGAGGAAATACAATGTGTCACCCAAGGGCAAAGGTGACTTGGCCGGGTAAATTTCAGCTCTTCCCTCTAGTCCTTCTCTCCTTCGGTCACAGGCACGCGTCTCCAGCGACCAGCTCCCTTCCTCTGGTGACTGACAGGAAACCTCACCGGGTGACTGACCCTGTGCCAAGCACTGACTCAGGTGCTGGAATAAAACAGCAAATAAGATAGATATCAAAGCAGACGACAGATCCCACCCTGCCTCACGGAACTTTAATTACGAGAAAGGAAGAGTTCTTTCTTCTGTTGAGGATTGTTGCCAAGAAACATATTACGGGTACTTTCAAAAGTACCCACATCGCCCCCTCAGTGCCGGACAGAGCTCTTGCCCCTGAAGATACATTCCCGTTTCTGAGCATCTCCGTTTCCTTTGGTATGTTCATGATTCAAAACTGAACATCCTTATTCCTGTATTTTGCCATCTATAATGTGCTCCTGTGCATAACGCACACCCACGTTTTTGGCCCAAACTTTCAGGAAAAAAATCTTTTGTTCTAATTCTTTAATTCAATTATTCATTTATTTTTTATAGATGCTTGTTTTCTGTATTATAAAGTAATTTTAGCATTTACTTTTGAACAGGTAATGATACGAGAAATTTTATGTAACAAATTATTACAAAACACAAGAACAGATACAAGGTATTTCGGGTACTACCCACATATAACGTGCATCCTTATTTTTCCCTCAAAAATTTGGGCAAAAAAGTGTACATTACAACATGGCAAAATACTGTATATTTTCGACATCTGTCGGCTCTTCTTGGATGGTCACTCCCATCTACTCGGGCGACACACACCTCGGGCACACTCGGTCACAGCCTTCTGCATCACTGCTGGCCTCCGTAGGCCCTGCCAACGTTCCCGGTCGCTCTGCAACACCACAAGGCGAGTCCGCCTTTCATTAACACCGGCACTCCTGACGCAGGCAGCCTCCCCTCCGACAGCAGTTCACATCAACTTCCGCCCTGCTCCTCCAGGCCCCCGACACTGGGGCGCACTTGCTGCTCTCGTACTTTTTAATCGAACTTAGGCTGATGTGTTTATAAAGTCTGTGCTTGAAACCCCTTACTCAGTTCTGCTCTGGTTTCTCTTAGCAGCAGCCATTGTTCACAGCTTCCAATTTTTCCTGATGAAATGTTTTTGTGACGCAACACCTTACGTTGCTAATCCCTTTTCTATCGTCCCCAAACTCCCCCATTTTATTTTTATAATTTAAAGAAAACAAGTTAAATTTAGAACTTTCCAAACCAACTGAGAGGGGTTTTTTTTTCCAACTCGTGGAGCTGCAAGTGTGACGAGGGCTCATTTTTCAGCCATGTCCAATTAGCTTAATGACTCCTCAAGAACACTGCGCTGGTTCAAGGCTAACGCTGGAGGAAAATGTTCCAGTAATGCCATCAAAGACGACACACTTTTGATACCCCCAAAGCCAACCTCACTGGGCCTTAAAATAACAAAAAGGGATTTTTAACGCAGTAAAATTAAACACCCTTTAGCCTCTCGCTCCTCTACACCAACAGACACACAAACGCCCCAGGGGGAACACTTGGCACCTTGCGCCTGCAGGTCTTCTAAATCGAGTTATTCATAACTCCCACACCCCTCCAGTTGCTAAGGGCCAGTTCCAGACTAAGCTAAATGACTGCCCTCCCTCCTGCGGCCTCTCTCCCAGCCAGGGACAACCCTCAGCTTCACTCTGCACTGTCTGTCAAAAATGACAGTTGGATACGGCCCCGGCGCACTCACCCAATGTACACTCTTCTAGTATCACAGTGACTCATTCAAGGAGAGGCCTGCTTGCAGGGAGCACGAAGTGAGACTTGGGAAGCCTGAGGCTCATTCGGGGCGGCCACCGTTTTAACGCTTTACAGACCTGTAGCATTCCTTTCTCACGAGGCATGACGTACCGCTCATAAGAGCCCCCTGGTCTGCGTTAACAAGGTGGAGCAAATTATTTCTAGCTTCTTTCTGGAGCGGTACGGTAACATTTCACCTTCCACAGTAAGTTCAGAAAAAGTTCTCTCATACGTGAATCATACAAGCTTAAGCTCGGGATCAGAAAGTTAAGAAAAACCTTACATTTTTGTTTTTATATAAGGCACTATAAACAGCATTATTATTTTTGTCTTAAAAATCTACTCCCAGACTGTTTAAACAGTGGGCACTTCTATTTGGCAGCCAGCGCTGTTTGAGGGAAACTCACCAAAATGAAACTGCTTTTGGTTGCTATTCCAACCAAATACTGCCATCAAAGACGGGAAGAAACTTTCTCCATCATTAGTATATTCAAAGGCAAGTCTCACGGCGCTGGAATAATTTGTTTATCATCGTTGTTTCTTTTAATAAATCAGGACTATGCGAAGGTCAATTTAAATGCCTACGATGACAAGCTCTTCTCCACGGCAGGAATGACATAACATGTTTAAATCTGCCAAAGACCCCACTTGAATAAAATCAATTTAGGATGCCCCGCCCCCCGACTCCAACAGCTCTCTGACACATTGTCCCATCCAACAAGATAAGCAAGAAGTCAATATTGACATCACTATCCGCCAATGGAATTCTCTTACGGGGTGTCCAACCTTTTGGCATCTCTGGGCCACACTGGAAGAAGAGTTGTCTTGGGCCACACATTAAACACACTGTGACATGTAATCACACAAAAATCTCATAAAGTTTTAAGTAAATTTATAATGTTGTGTTGGACTGCACTCACAGCCATCCCGGGACGCACGCGGCCCATGGGCCATGGCCTGGACACCCCTGCCCAGCACAGGCTGCATGAGTGCACCTCTCCCAGTAAACACGGGCTTGAGGGTCTGTTCTAAGACACTCCTAACCAGTGGTTAGGAGCACAGGTTGAAGCTGTGCAGATCTACCTGACAATTCCCAAACCACCTCTTAGGGGCTCAGGGCTTGAAAACAATCATTTAACCATCTAGTTTCCTCATCTATAAAGTGGCAGAGCATACTACCCCCCTGAATAAACTCCTGTGAAAAAGAAATAAGATTTATCAGCAGTGGAAGCACTAAATAAACTGAAGTGCACACGTATCCCAGAAGATGTTTTTAAAACAGTGGGAAGCTACACAAGAACTAAAGGAAAGACAACCAAGAAGACACGTACCTTTGGAATCGTAACACCTCAGAATTCAAGCTATGCTCAACAACCAAAAGCATCTTATGATAGTGCAGGGTGGGCCGAGGGTGTGATTTCTCGGGTGGAAGCTGTGATTCCTCGGTCACGGGCAGTGACTGGGTGAACTTGGTCACAGCCATTCACATGTTATCACTTCCATCCAGTTCTAGGCATGTTGGCACCGCAGAGGTTGAATTTACCTATTTAGAATGTCCTTTAGAAGATTACGCTAAAATCTGGCATTGAAATGAAAAGTTACTGTGGGCACAAGATGGCAAGGAAACAGCATAAACCCGATTAACAGTGAAGCAAATATCTGTTACTGCAAGAATTACTGCAACTCCGCATTTTCTGCACAGCAAGAACTAAGCATTTTGAAGGACTTACGGAAGGCACTCACAAAGAGCTGAAACTATATTGCACTTTGCTTTCAAAATAGAGATGGTAAGGGGAGTGCCATTCGCGAACTGGGCAATGCAGGTTTAGGTGAGTGAAAATGACACACGTTTTGGAATAATCAAAGTGTCTAAACCAAAAGGAAGGCAGACGTGGCCAATTCACATAGCTCAAAGCAGAACTAACAAAATACTGTTAGGTTAATAAAAGCAACTACAAATATAAACAAATATGAGCTCACTGAACTACACATGTATGTACACGCATGTGTGAATGGGTGCAGAATCCGTATTAGAGCTAAACTGATGTATTCTCTCTAGACAGTTCAACTTCATCCAGAAAAGGGGAAAGAAACATAAATGGAGGATGAAGGAAGGTTTTAATCCTTAGTTGTAATTATTTCTATTTTGTTTGAGATTTTTATAATGAGCATGTATTGGATTTTTTGGAATGTTTTTAGTTATAGAAGATTACAACAAAACAGTACGTGTACAGTCTTGGCACCCTGCCAGAGACAGTAAATTTTCAATGAGTGGTGGCCATTACTGTGCTTCTAGATGGTACAAAAGAAGAAAGAAATGTGATCTCAGCCCTCAAGCAGTTTACAACCTAGTACAATTTGAGACTAAAAGAAGAGAGATAGATAAATGGATGGGGAAGTGGGTGGGTGGATAGATGGACAGATAGGTAGCTGATAGACAGACTGACCTAAAATAAAGTAGAAGAAAGCCACAAGCCACAGAATAAATGTCTTGTTCAAATCTCAGGAGCCAACGAAGAGTAGCTACTAGAGTCTTAAACAGCAACATACATGCCCCAACATTTTACCTGGAAAGCTAAAGAAACAAGCTAGGACATACGTCATCATCTCTGAAACCTGTTCAAGAATGACCCACCCAGCCCTGGCTGGTGTGGCTCAGTGGACTGAGTGCCAGCCTGTGAACCAAAGGGTCGTCAGTTTGATTCCCAGTCAGGGCACACACCTGGGTTGCAGGCCAGATCCCCCAGTCAAGGGTGCGCAAGAGGCAATGACACATTGATGTTTCTCTCCCTTTCTTTCTCCCTCCCTTCCCCTCTCCAAAATAAAGAAATAAAATCTTAAAAAAAAAAAAAGAAGAATGGCCCATTCATTAAATATGCTGAAGGACAGGGCATCGTGTTTCCCCAAGCCCATGATGTCCACACAGCTCTGTCCCCACCAAGGCCATAAATCCATCAGCACATCTCACATTTAGGAATGCCTTTTTTTTTTTTTTTTTTTTTTAGTACCACTTGGGGAACAGTGCCTCTGCTCTTCCCAGATAATGAAAAGAGGGAAAACAACCCCATCTCCATCACTGGATCACTTGATTCTTCAAGAGAAAAGAACAGGTTTCACCCAGCTTTCCATCCTGAGAGCACAGCACAGTGCCAGAGTTGCTACCACACTAATAAACAGCCAAACAAAGCTTTCAGAAGAATTTCTAGTTACCCCAAGACAAAAAGGGTAAGAATATTTGCATGCTTGGGAAGCCAGAGCTCCTCCCTGGAGACACAGGTGCCTGATCAATGGGCATGTCTCCCCTGCAAGCCCAGCATCCCCTTCTCAGCGCCTCCTTTCTTCCTGCAAATTCCTGCACAAAAGAGGACAACAGCAGACAGAGTACACTGCTAGTCTGGAGACGAGAAAGTAAAAAACTCAAGGAAGGCTGCACACTGAACAAAGGAAACAACAGCTGGAAGACTTGTCCTAAAGAATCCAAGTGTTGCAAAGCGATAACAGAGCACAGCTTTTGTAAGACCAGAGACAAAGTCTGAGCCGAAAATTTCTCCAAAACCCACTCACTGCTAGTACAGATGATTTTCCCCACCACCTGCAGAACTGACTGAAGTTGTAAAGCCCTTTGATGGGAAGGGAAACGGAATTCTGGGAGGGTAAGGGGAACTGAAAAGAACAATAAGGGCTCTGTAGAGTGGAGGAAGAGGGACTTCCAGGGCTAAGATTTCAATGCATGACTCCCAAGACAAACTTTGAGGCAGCCTCTCCCTCCCCCGCAGGGCCGGTGAACCTCCCAAGTTCAACATTCAGGGAACCAGGTGGCTCTTGGTGTCAGGTGCCACCTGTCCTTCACCTGCTTTCTCAACAGGTCTTTTCCAAGAAAACCAAAGAAATCTACAACCTAAAACCCCAGAAGTTTGCACTATGACACGAGGGGAAGTGGGAGGGAATGGGTCAGTGCTGATACATTTCTCGCTAAGAATGGGTCTTCACATGGAACTTGTGGGGAACCTGATGACTAAAAGACCCCTCGAGAGGAAGATGACCCACTGCATCCAGAACACATTTTTAGGATGAGCAGTAATAATGTTCAAGAGGTATGGCAAGCAGCCATGCTCAACTAGGCTGGAGGTTCTCAACTGGGGGTCTCCATGGGGTGACTTTGCCCCCCAGAGGGCATTTGGTAATGACATGTATGGCTGTCACAACTGCTCGTGGGAGGGTTTGGGGGCGTGGTACTGGCATTGAGAACCAATGATGCTGCCACATAGTCTACAATAGCAAAACGCCTCGCTCCTCCCCCAACAAAGAACTAGGCAGCCCAAAATGTCAACAGCACCGAAACGGAGAAGAACTCTGCTGCACCAGACTAACCCCATCCACACAAGTATCTCTAGAAACCCTAACAACCCGGCCTGCAGTATTTGCCATCCCTTGAGCTGAGCGGCTACCCTGCCACGAAAGTCTACTTACCCTGGTGAGCACTGCTACACATCAGGCAAATGATGTAACAAGCAAACGCAACATCTGCAAAGTGCCCACATGCTCTCCCAGCAAACATTTTTAAGGGCATTCCTCAGGATCCACGAGAGTAAATTCTTTTACGACAATTACAATGAAAAGAAGGGAACTTGCATGCGCGCGCACGCACGCACATACGCACTTACGCACGCACGCACGCCCGCATGCTGGAGCAGCCATCTTAAAAATCCCCCCAGGGTGTCACTGGTAAAAAAGCTGCACAAGTTAGGATGGGCCAAGCCTTTCCAAAATAGTCCAAAGAGAGAAGGAAAGAAAGAGGGAAAGAAAGCAAACAAGGGAAACTCCACGACCAAAAACAGATTTGTCCCTAGGACCATCTCCCAGCTACCAACAGTTCCATCACTCCAAGTTGCAAGTTCCATGGCACGTAGTTATCTTTTGTCAACTGTGAGACGCAATAACACGTAAGAAAAGGGGAAGATATAAAGACACAGCTTAATGAACAACTGCGAACCCCCCTACAGCTCGGGTCAAGAAATCTCACGGTGGCGGCCTGGGGTGTCTTCCCGCCAAGTGTGCTTCCCCTCCATGCACAGAGCAAGAATATCAGTGCTATTTTGAAATGACATTCCTTAAGGATTGAGATTTATTTTATGTATTTACCAAAAACGGTGACTGCTAAATTCAGAGCAGTGACCACAGGGTGAACAGATCTGGGAAGGGGGCATCTCTGGAAGCAACCTCACCGGCTGCTAATGCACAGAAGCAGCGGGAGGGAAGGTGTGGAAGCGCTGTGCCTGGAAACAGTGGGAACACCCAGGTTGAGAGCCAAGAGAAACTTGGGTTGGAATCCAAGCTCCGGTCCTTCCTCCCTCATTCTGGGTATAGATGCTGTCTCACGAACCATAAAATAACTTCCTGCCATACCACAGCATTGGAAAAATTCAGCAAGATACGTGTTTAAAGTGGCAAGCAAAGCTCACACACAGATGTTCCTTCCACAAACACCAGGTTCCCTGTCCTCCCCTCAACAGGCAAACACGCAAGGTGGTCAAGACCACGTCCATAATATGAGATTATTTTATTATTAACTTTCCTAATCCCCAAATTCTCTAAACTGTTTTACACAGGTGATGATACAAGCCCACTTTCAAGTTATTCTGGAGACTTTGGCCAGAAAGTGTCTGAACCAGGCTTGGAGGCCCAGAAATTACCTTCCTGCCCTCTCCTACTCACATCCCTGTCCTTCCCCCACTAATCCCAAAGTAAATGGCCTAAGTGGGCTGTCAGGAAAAAACACCCCACACCCCAGGAGGGAGGCTTCTGCTCAGCTCTTTGAAGATGAAAAGCAACAAGGTGTGTTTATTTGTACTTGGGCGCAGTCTCATCTACCTGGGCTACGCTGCACCAAGCTACTCGGCTAGTAAAAATTAAAAATAAAATCCACCTGCTGACACCATTAAGCAGATCTTTCCAGGAAAAAAGGTCAATAGCCATACTCCTGGGAGTATGCATGGGGGAACCTTCAGCCTTTCCACTGACAGGAAGAGAATGTCAAGGAATCCAATCAAAGGTCAGCCTGGGGGGAAGTAAGAAGACTGACCGCCATCACACATGTCTGCCTCCAGGGCACTTAAACCACCCAGTCCACTGCGTGAAGAGAGACTGGACATTGTATGGGCAGAGGCTTTCTCACAGGATACATTAAAAAATAATAACAGCCAAAAATCAATGCTTCACTTCCCTAACACAAGCAATAAAAACAAAGGAAGAAAAAAAACCCATGAAGGTGTCTGAGATGGTTCCTGTTCAACAAAGGCCGCCAGACTGCTCCTGGAATGCCCGTCGTGGCCTCGAAGCCCCACAAAGATCGGGAACTCTGACTCAGGCTCAACTTTGACCCCAGGTTTCTTCAGAGATTATCAAAGGGACACACAGCTCTGAGGTACTGGCTGAGACAATCTCTCGTTTCATCAACTTCCCAGGAGAGGATCAAGATGTAGGATATGGGATACAATGGCAGGGTCTCTGGTCCTGCGATGGACCCCGAATTGCACCACGTGGGCTCCTCTATGGGCTGGCAGCCTGGGACACTGGCCAGCATCAGGAAAAATGGCCAGCCCTGCTTCTGGTGACACGTCATGTCAGGTCAAGGAGGGAATCCATGCTAGGAAGAAATGCTTAATGCAACTCGAAATATACACACACCCCAACCTGCCTGGAGGTTTATAAACCAGCAGCTGTAGAGGTGACTCAAAGCCACACAGGCTCAATGACCATGGATAATGGAAAAACACCACCTGGGACAGTTAGGAGGTTCTGTGACCCCACCCCACTCTGACTATTTTATTTATGTTAGCCCTACTTTATATGTGCACATGTGTTAAGCAACCAGCACTGAACATGAGAAGGACAAAATTAACTGTATAGCTATTTTTATAGAGATGGGGACTCAACCAAAGCAACTAGGACCAACTGGGAGATGCAAAAAAATAGTTTCCACTGAGCCACAAGCAGCTCTGTGAAGACACACACACACACACACACACAAGCTGGCTTCCAGGCTGTCCTACTTGGGTGTTATCCTGGGACACAGCATGGCCATGCAAATTGAGAGCATGAATCTAGGCGGATCTTCATGTCTGAGATGCCCAGGAAGTCTGCCTGTTCTGCTTCCAAATAATCATTCACATCAACAAGTGGCTGCCAATGCCCCCTTGGAACTCTCTCCCTGGGATGGCCCAACAGTTCAAGGGAAACAGGGCACTCTGACCCAGACCTAGTTAAAAATCCATAGCAGCCACCAGCATTCCACCCTCACTGGAAGCCACAA
Organism: Tonatia bakeri; assembly: GCA_004024845.1. Taxonomy (NCBI): domain Eukaryota; kingdom Metazoa; phylum Chordata; class Mammalia; order Chiroptera; family Phyllostomidae; genus Tonatia; species Tonatia bakeri. The sequence continues at coordinate 18,128 of PVIA01011178.1, forward strand.
CAAATTCACAGATATCTAAAGGGAGTCTCTGAGGAGTGGGGAGGGGCCTTGAAAAGGCAGCCCAGTGGCCAGGACCTGGGCTTCAAGGAAGAAGGGAGATTTCTCTCAGCACACTCCTGGGGGGAGGGGCGGGGGTCAGAATGAAATGAGCCTCAACTTCCCCCACAAACACCCCACCAAAGTCACCTCCACAGCAACTAGCTAGAAGCATTTTGGAAAATCAGGCATAAATATCATATGTGGGTGCCACAAATGTCAGGCAAGCAAGCTGCTGCTGAAGAAAGTTCACCGGGCCCTGTCACCCACTTTCTGGGCATCGACTGCCCAGAAATAAACATCAGGGGGCCAAAGGCAAGCGGAGGGGAGGAGGGGCAGCTGACAGCTGTGGCTGGTGGGCAGGGACAGAGGAGGAAGGGCTCACGGGCTTCGGGCTGCAATTCGGAGCGTGCCCACATCAGCAGAAAAGTTCCTGGGAACAGGCACGCTGTCTGGAAGGAAAAGAGGCTTGCTGCTCCTCTGGATGTCAGGATGCACTCACTACGGTGATGCCAGATTCAAAGGTCCGCCAGATGAAGCCCGGGTCCTCTCCCAGGGCACCTCGCCAATCAGGGAGTCCATTGAAGGGCGAATGGGGATGGTCAGATGACAAATAAATGATCTGATCCCAGAACCAGTAGGAAAGATTATTAATTCCCAGGCCCACCCTTACTTCATCTCTTTGCCCAAACCAAACACAGTCCAGGGAGGAGTGGAAGGAAGCGGCGATATGGCCCGCCCCGCGATCCAGGGTGGGAAACTGAGGCCCGAAGGCGCACGAAAGAGACCAGGGAAGAATCCCCGGGGAGGCTGGCCAGCTCCGAGTACCCCGGCGAATGGGAAGATGGGATTAGGGAAGAGTTCTCTCCTTTCCTCTCCTCTTTTCCCCAACACACACAACACACAGAGTCACTCGAGCTACGCCCAATCGGGGCAGTTGCCGGGCTCCCCAGAGCCGGGCTGCACACAAAGCCCCGCCCGACCACACACACCACACAGCAGAAGCCGGCGCGCACGCCCACACAATAGGACCGCGCGCACCCCGCCGCGGCCCCTCGTCGGGGTCCCGGCCAGCCCGGCGCCGGGGTCCGCCCTCCCTGCACACAAGCGCTGGGAGACACAGCCCAGGCGCGGGGAGGGGGCGCTATCGCAGCCCAGCCGCCGCGCCCAGCGCCCCGCAGGAAGTTCGCCGGACGCCCCCCACTCACCAGCCGCGCTGCTCAGCAGCAGGCACAGCGGCCCCAGCAGCCACATGGCACGGCCGCCGCTCCCGCAACCCGGCGCCGTCGCTGCCCCCGCGGCCTTGGCGCTGACCCCGCCCCTCGCCGCGCCGGCCCCGCCCCCCAGCTGTCCCTCCACCCTCCGCCCCGCCCGCTCCGGCCCCGCCAGTCCGGCCCTGCCCCGCTCCGCGAAGTTTTGCAAGCGACCTAGCTACGCGCAGCGGTCCGCCCGCTTGCGCGGTAGTCCTGACTCCGGGAGGCCGCCGAGGGGGCAGCGGAGGATCCGGCCCTTTCGGCCTCTCGCCGCCGCTTTTTCTGGCAGCGAGAATCTAACAGCCCAGGCTCTGTTCTCTGCCTTCTCTTTCTCCCCTTTCCTTTTCCCTCTGTTCCTCCATCCTCTGATGATGCGGCGCTCACCCCTCCCCGGACCCCAAACAGAGTTCTTTACTCAACTATAAAATGGGCTTATTCCAGAGACGGAAAGAAGAAGTTGAAAGGAAGAGCCAAATACTCTGAGAAACTGTTTTGGTTTGTTTTGGGGGCTTTTTTGTTTTGTTTTGTTTTTGTTTTTAATAGGGAAAGTGGAATATGACCAGTGCTTCTCAAAATTTAATACGCATCCGAAACACTTGAGCATCATGTTAAAAGCTGCCTCTGACTCCGTCAGTCTGGGGTGGAGCCTGGGATTCTGCTTTGCTAAGAAACTTGTAGGTGATTTGGAGACTGATGGTCCGTGAACCACACTTGGAGAAGGGAGGCTAACACCTTCAAGATACACAGGCTAGCCATATGAGTTATTTCATCTGGATCTGGTCTACCAGTGGAACGTTTGGGCCCCGATTTGTAGAAAAGTAAATGTAAGGGAACCCACCCAAGTGCAAAACGAACAGCTGCATCAATGCAGCTGGGGCTCCTGGACAACACCGGTGCAAGCACCCGAGAGTTCGATGGTGAAAGAAGGCAATGACATTTTCTGTTACACTCCCATTCCCCACCCCGCAAAAAGCAAACAGCTAAAAAAAAAAAAAAAAAAAAAAAAAAAAAAAAAAAAAAAAAAAAAAAAAAAAAAAAAAAAAAAAAAAAAAAAAAAGCCAAAACTGGAAATAACTAAAATGTCCATCAACGGGTGACTGGCTGAACAAATTGTGCTGTCTCATTTACAATTCACAATTTGAATGAATCTTAAAAGCATGCTGAGAGAGAGAATCTGGCCCTATGGGGTACATTCTGTAAGATTTCATTCAGCAGACGTGAGGCGAGGGGCAGCCAAACTATAAGGACCAAAATCACATCAGTTGTTCCCAGGGTCTGGGCCTGGGGGAAAGGGGTGAGTGCTCAGGGGCACAAGGGACCCTTTTTGAGCAGTGGGACTGTTTTGCATCTTGATTTTGGTGGTAGTTACACAACTCAGTATTTGTCAACACATACAGAGCTGCGCCCCTAAAACAGGCAAGTTTTACTGTATATAAATTATACCTGTTTGGAGGAGTCCAGAGGGTGTGGGTCCCTGGACCTCCTGTGGAGGGAAATTGCACAGGGGATGCTGTCATCCCATTTTGGATGCACTGCAGACAACCTGGAGGACGCTAAGATTCAATGACTTGACTTTTTGTCTGCTCTAATCTGGAAACATGGAAGCTAAAGTGGATCAGGTCAAGAGTTAAAAATACCAATGCCCGCTTAAGTTAATGAGAAAATTTGATGTGATGTAGGAAAGTTTAGCAAGTTCAATATTACAAAGTAGTTTGTCAAGTATGGAAAATATAAATTCTCCCAAAGAGTTACCATTTCTGTTTGTTTGTTTTTTTATCCTAGGATCCATGAACATTAGGACAACTGTCCATGGGCTCTGAGGAGTTTTAAAGCCCCTTGAATTTTATGCAAAAATTCAGGTGTATATGGGTATGAGCATTCTTCCAGGAAACGTGTCATGGGAAGGCCTCTGGCCTTTGATAATGACACCCAAGAAGACAAGTGATTTCTCCTACAGCTGTTCATTCATGTCCGAACATTAGTAATACAGAAAGACAGTGGACCCGGCCCAGTGCTGTCATGATTTAGAGTACCTGGCATACTCTCTACATGTCTCTCTCTCTCTCTCTCTCTCTGTCTATCTATCTCACACACATTTTAAAGATATTAATGTCTTTAAAATCATCTGGACAAGTGTAAAGTCCTCTTTAAGTTCAATTGTTTTTTAGAGTTTTACTGAATCACTCCCAACCTCCTCACCATACAAGCCGAACAGTAGGTAAAACCATTTATTATGCTCTCCTATTTTGCAATTCTTTAGAATTTCATCAAAAACACAGGACATGGAGAGAAAAAAACACACAAACACAGGACACTCCATTTCCAGAAAATGTAATAGCTTTCAATGTTAATTGTTTGGGTTTCAGGGAGCCAGTCTCAAGCCCTTTTCATGTTGGTTTAATAATAATCAAAGCCAGAGTGCTTTATGCCTCTTATTTACCAAAAGTGAGACACTCTGACCTTGGATGTGTGTTCTGACATGGCTTCACATTGCCGAAGGAGGAAAGAAAGAATTTCGTCTCTCTGTGGTCCTTGGTATAGTACCCATACACATTTTTGATACAGAGAGATCTGATCAGATCACTGGGGAGAAGTAAGGAGGGTCCATAGGAGGAGTTTGTGGAGGCAACAGTAAACAGTCTAGGATGGGACTGGCTGAGAAGATGAATGCCTCCGGAGTGCATGGAATCATGAGCAAGAAGATTTGAAATGAAAGAAGGGCCCTCAGCTGGGTGGGTGTGGGTTCTCTTGGGCTCTGGGCTCTCTTCTTCCTCGAGGATGCCTGGATGACTGTGCTGCAGCTGCCTGCATTTCCCAGTGGATGGAATTTTGGATGGGAAGGAACTCTGAGTGAAGCCTAGGGCCCAGCTGGCCTGACAGAGGGTGGTAGGGTTATTCTTCTGGGGGTGTTCTAGAGAGGATGACCTCTGAGGCAGAAGCCTGCCATTCTTCCAAAATTGTGGAGCTTTTGTATCTTGGGTTGCTTTAGTTTGTAAACTAACCCTATAGAAAAAAGATAATTAAAACTAATGGAGAAAATGACGGGAGAATTCAGGTGTTAGAGTTTAACTGTAATTGATAGTTTTAGGTGATTAGTACTGTAACTAAAGAGTTAAAGAGTTTAGGACTTCCGGCCAAGATGGAGGCGTACGTAGACACACTGTACCTCCTCGAAAACCAAAAGAAGGGCAACAACAATTTAGAAACAAAAAATAACCAGAACTGACAGAAAATGAAACTGTATGGAAGTCTGACAACCAAGGATTTAAAGAAGAAACATCCATCCAGACCAGTAGGAGGGGTGGAGACGGGCAGCCAGGCAGAGAGGACTCGCAGCAAAGTGGCAGTGGGGGACCAGGGCAGGCAAGGCTGGGGCTGGCGGAGTGGTCAGTCCCACATGCACATGCAGATAAACTGGGAGAAATAACTGGGACAGACCATGCAACCCAGGGTTCCAGCTTGGGGAAATAAAGCCTCAAAACACCAATTAAAAACACCTGTGGGGGGTGAGGTGCCGGGATAAACTCCCATCCTCACAGGAGAGTTCACTGGGGAGACCCACAGGGTCCTAGAACTTACACAAGCCCACCCACCCAGGAATCAGCACCAGATTGATTGTGGGTAGCGGGGGAAGTGACTGAAATCTGGCAGAGAGCGGAGCAAATGGAACTGTTCCCTCTCAACCCCTTCTCCACATACAGTGTCACAACCCAGCAACTCGGTTGCCCCACCCTGGTGAATACCTAAGGCTCTGCCCCCTTATACATAGCCATCGTGCTGAGACCAAAAAAAAAAAAAAAAAAGGCCCAAATGAAAGAACAGATCAAAGTTCCAGAAAAAATACAACTAAGTGACAAAGGGATAGCCAACCTATCAGATGCACAGTTCAAAACACTGGTAATCAGGATGCTCACAGAATTGGTTGAATTTGGTCACAAATTAGATGAAGGCAATGCTGAGTGAAATAAAGGAAAATGTACAGGGAACCAATAGTGATGGAAAGGAAACTGGGACTCTAATCAATGGTGTGGACCAGAAGGAAGAAAGAAACATTCAATCAGAACAGAATGAAGAAACAAGAATTCAAAAAAATGAGGAGAGGCTTAGGAGCCTCCAGGTCATCTTTAAACGTTCCAACATCTGAATTATAGGGGTACCAGAAGGGGAAGAGGAAGAGCAACAAGTGGAAAACTTATTTGTACAAATAATAAAGAACTTCCCCGATCTGGAAAAGGAAACAGACTTCCAGGAAGTCCAGGAAGCTCAGAGTCCAAAGAAGTTAGACCCAGGGGGAACACACCAAGGCACATCATAATTGCATTACCTCAGATTAAAAATGAGGAGAGAATCCTAGAAGCAGCAAGAGAAAAGGAGACAGTTACCTACAAAGGTTAACTGTTCCCACAAGACTGTCAGCTGATTTCTCAAAAAAGACTTAACAGGCAAGAAGGGGCTGGAAAGAAGTATTTCAAGTCATGAAAGGCAAGGACCTACATCCAAGATTGCTCTATCCAGCAAAGCTTTCGTTTAGAATGGAAGAGCAGATAAAGTACTTCCCAGATAAGGTCAAGTTAAAGGAGTTCATCATCATCACCAAGCCCTTATTATATGAAATGTTAAAGGAATTTAGCTAAGAAAAAGAAGATAAAAAACTATGAACAGTAAAATGACAGCAAACTCACAGTTATTAACAACCACACCTAAAACAAAAACAAAAGCAAATTAAGCAAACAACTAGAACAGGAACAGAATCACAGAAATGGAGATCACATGGAGGGTTATCAAGAGGGGAGTGAGAGGGGGAGAGAGAAGGAAAAGGTAGGGAGAATAAGTAGCATAATTCGTAGGTAGAAAATAGACAGGAGGAGGTTAAGAATAGTGTAGGAACTGTACAAACCAAAGAAGTTATATGTATGATGGATGGACATGAACTAAGGGGGGGGGGATGTGGGTGAGAGGTGGTGTGCAGGACGGACGGGAATAAAGGGGGGGGAATGGGGCAACTGTAATAGCATAATCAATAAAATATATTTTTTAAAATAAATAAATAAATAAATAAATAAAGAGTTAAAGAGTTTAGCCTTAACTGATAGCTTAAGAGACTAATGCATGTGGAAAGCTGTTGTTCCAAAATGGTGAAGCTTTTGAATAAAGACTCCTTTCCTTTATCACCAAAGCTTGGCCCCTGGAATTTTGCCTAGAGGGTGGCAGTGGGCAGCAGGACCCTAATTGTTCAACAACGTTCTCAATCCTCGCAGCAGCCCCAGTAACACCACAGGTAAAAATCGAGCAAAGATGGACTTGAGCTCAAGTCTGTCCGAGATGTGCTCCAGTGTTCTTTTCACCTGACACATACTAGCTCCGTGACCTTGGGCTAGTTAGTAGCCTTCCTAAGCCTTAGTTTTCGCATCTGTAAAATGGAGATATTCAGAGCACCTGGCTCTCAGAGCTGCTGTCAGGGTTAAATGAGGTAATGTCTGTAAAGTCCTTGGCACAGCACCATGGGCAAAGTGACTGCTCAGGAGGCAGTAGCTATGGCTGTGGCTGTGGAACATGTTGCAAGGCAGCTGCGGCAGTAGCCAGTCTCTGAGGAGGTTCCCAAAGGTCCTTGCCTTCTGGGATCCATGCCTTTGTGTAGTCTAGTTCCACACTGTGTGGGGCCCACCTGTGTGACCAACAGCTTTTGTAGAAGTGACATTGGGCAACTTCCAAGGCTGGGTAACAAGGCACATCGCAGCTTCTTTCGCACTCTCTCGGATCTCACGTTCTGGGGGAAGGCAGCCACCACGTGGTGAGGGCACTCAAGCACCCCGTGGATAGGCCCGCACGGGGAGGAACTGGGCTTCCTGCCAACTTGCAGGCATTGGAATGAACCGTCTTGCAAGTGGAACCTATAGCCCTAAATAAGTCTTCCTAGGACTGTAACCTCGGTGAGAAACCCTGAGCTGGAACCACCCAGCCACTCCTAAATTCCTGATCCACAAACCATCAGAGATAATGAACGTTTACTGTTGTTTTAAAACACTAACTCGCAGCTTGCTATCTCCCTCCCCCTCCCCCACTCCCTCTCCCTCTCCACCTCACTTGCCAGCCCTCATGTTGTGAACTGCCCCATAGAAAGGCTCAAGTGGCAAGGAAATCTAAGGGCCTTCCAACATTATCCAGGGAGGAATTAAGGCCCTCAATTCACAAAGAACTGAGTCTGGCCAACACCCACACAAGTAACCTAGGAGGCAGACAAGGTCATGGTCCTGGCCGCAGCTTGACTACAATCTCATGAGAGACTTTCAGGTGGGACCACCCAGCTAAAGCTACGTGCAGATACCTGACCCAGAAAAACCGTAAGATTATATGTAGTTGTTGGTTTAAGCTACTACATTTTGAAATGATTTGTTACACAGCATTAGGTAACTAATACACTGAGTCGTGAACACTCACTGAATCTCACTCACCCAGTAGCCTGAGGAAGGCCGTGTGAGAGGATGGTCATTCGTCAAGTGTCCCCTTCAGACATTGCACATTTGTAATCAAATTTATCTTCACAACCTCCATGATAGGTATTGTTATCCCCTTTGCACAGACGGGGAGAGGGGGCGGGAATCTGTGGCCCAGAGAATTTAAGTGACTGACTGGCCAAAAATCACCCAGGAAATAACTGAGATTTGAAGCCTGACCCTTTTGATTCCAAAGGGTTCCCATGTCACCATACTGAACCTTGTTTGCTGCCTTCTCCAGCAAAACCACTTCTAATTCATGAAACTCAGAACGCAACTTGGAAGATCATGTGTTCACTGGGTTTGGGGCTAGAAAGGCAAAGATGCTCAACATATCAAATAAAACCTGATTTACTATGTAACACAGTTCGACTCCCAGCAAGCTGTTCTAGATGCATTTAATAATTGCAGTCCCCAACCCCCTCCCCCCCCCAAAAAAAATGCTGAGCATGAAAGTTCTCCGAGCTAGGAATTAAACTCATTCCAGAGCTGCCACATGTATATATATATATTTTTTAAATTGTCAGACTAATCTACAGGAAAATACTGCTGGGAACCAACAGCATTCTTGTCATTCATGTTTAATATAGCTGCTAGCTTGCAGAAGAGAGATCTGCTGACATTTATTAATGAAAATTTCGCACCATCTGAAAGGATGGAATTTTTACCCCTCATTTAAAAAAAAAACATGCAGCTTGTGATTTATTTTAATGCCTCAGTTTTACTTCCCCTTGAATGAAGTTGTCTACACCCTTAAAAGGGTGATTTTTCACTTGTGACCAGTCTTGGAACCGAGAAACAATTATATGAAAAAGAATTTAACCTGCAATTTATCAACAAAGCCATTTTGCCAATTTTCATCACAAGCACATTTTTTCCCCATTCTCAATTGGAAAAGGAAAAAAATGTGGATTCATTATGTGTATAAACCTACTCTTGGTCTATCAGTTTAAGGGGGAAAACTGACCTTGAACTGTATAGATCTGCAGTGTACAATGCAATATGGTAGCCACTAGCTAGCTAAACGTGGTTTCCTATAGCTACATCAAGAACTTGGAATGTGGCTATTCTGAATTATGATATGCTCTAAGTATAAAACACAAATAAGTTCAAAGACAGTGCAAAAAATGTAAAAAATGTCAATAGTATTTACATTGATCATATGTTGAAATATAATATTTAGATAGAGTGTTATGTAAAATAATATTAAAATTAACACCACAGGTTTTTTCTGCTTCTTTAACATGGCTACTGGAAAATTTGTAATTTCATATGTAGCTTGCATTTGGGGCTCACAACATATTTCTTTTGAACAGAATGGATAAAGATAATTTTTTTATTTGGTAAATGAACACATGACCCGTTTGTGTTCCTTGTATCATAGGTGAATACAAGTTCACTGGGGGATCACTGACTTCAGAAGGATGTTTTTCCTCCCAGTTTCTCATCTACCTAATTCTACTTCCCAACCCTCTTCACCATATGTTCTAGGCATCCAAGTCTACTGACCTAAAAGTGATTTTAATGTCATAATGTCCACATTACAAATATACCACAGGGTCAAGAAAAAGGGAAGGGGGGAATGAATGGAGAAAAAAGAAATCATCTTTTTAAAGAACGTGAACATTTGGCACTTGAATTTCAAGATGAACCCAACACTGAATAAGATCTCCATTTCGGTAAGGAAATTTATACAGTAATTAACTAACGAGTCAAAAAATCACAGGAGATACTCACGGAGGAACAAGGCAAGAAAGTGACGCCAGCGTGCCCTGTCTGATCACCTTCTCTAAGTCACCAGCTCTCTTTCGTAGACAAACAGGCAAGCGGCAGACTTTAATAAGAGCCCTCAAAAGCAACATCTGGAAGGTAAATAGATTTACATTTTTAATCTGACATTATTGGAACAGCTTCCCTGCACCATGAAAATTCCACTTTAATAATTTAGGTTGTTTTTCTCGGTGCCCCTCAGGCTACTTTTTAAAAACACACCTCTGTTTTAAACTAGATTCTTAGGGCTTAACTGATTTTAATGTTTAAAGGCTTAATTTGGAGTGCTGTTTGATTGCCTAATCCGGGGCTGATGCTGTATGGGTTTGTACTTCATCTTGGGGGAGGGAGAGCAGAGAGATGGATTTTGTGTTTGTTTTTTGTTTGTTTGCTTGCTGAGTTTTCCGTGCATTCCCACACCCAGTGTGGAAGGGAGGGAGCAGAGAAGGGAAAACTGTGGACAGCTTCCAGGACCCTTTGGCATACATGTAAGGAGAGTACAGTAGAATTATAGGTACACTGGCTTCTGTCAAGCATTGATCACCGCTCCTTAAAACTAGCTGGTGACTCTGGCCTTGTTCAAGGCAGAAATCTTGGGTACGAGCCTGGGCTACTCTCTCCTTCACTTCTCAATATGATCAGTCACCACGATTTGTAGACTCCACCTACCTAATGCCTCTTGAATCCAGGTCACTCCTGCTGCTTCTTGAATTCAGACCCCCCTGTACCTGTGTCTGGGTTGCTTCAGCCCTCTCCTAACTGGTCTTATCTGCTGCAAACCTCTGTGGCTCCCTACTGGACAAGTTCAGATCTAGCCGAGAATATCCTTTATGCTGCTGCTGAGGCTGCCCCTCATGGAGGTCAGGGGTGGAGAGAGGATGGAGGGGTGAGACCAGGGGAGTGAAAGGGAGATCTGGGGCATGTTAAGGAGGTTATTGATTATCCTATGAGCAATAGGAAGCAGAAACATGCATGCACAGATTTGTACAGAGGTTAAAAGCAAGGGTTCTGGAATCAAACTTAAATTCAGTCTGACCTTGCCACTTAGCAGTGTGACCTTGGGCAAGTTAGTCTTTCTGAGCAGATTTCTTCAACTGTAAAATAGAAAGTAAGACCCCTATGAGATAAACACAACTGTGATAGCTAAATGAGGTAGTACTTAGCATACTACTTAGTATATAGTAAACACCCAACTAATTATAATTAATATTACTATTAATAACTCCTAATCTTTCCAGGCTTCTTCCAAGAAGCCCTCCACAAGCTCTCAAGACTGAGTGAAGCCACATTCCCGTGTGCTCTTGTAAAACCTTGTATTTTTCCCTGTTGGGAGCATTTCTGGGTCTGTATCTTAATGGCCTATTAACGTGTTACTTCTCCCACCAAACCATAGCTCCCTAAGGGTGGGAACTTTGGCTGTGAAGTGGCAAGAGTTCCTCCGATATTTACAAATGAACGAATACCTTCAGATTGCTTGGTACTTTGAATCACATGATCTCTTTTGTCCCATAATTACCCCACCTTACAGCTGGGGAAACAAAGGCTCAAAGAAATCAGGTTTTAAGCCTACAGTCCTACAGCCAAAGCCTTAGGGCTTCAGCTCCTTATCTCGCCAGGGCCCGAAGGAGGAGAAGCTTGGAAGTAACACCTTCCAAGGCAGCCTTCCCAGAGCAGGATGGGTGTTTTCGAAAAGCTTCCTGAAATGTGGAAATGAAGGAATAAAACATTGCAGCTGGAAAAGTAACAGATAGCCAGAAATCAACCCCAGTCCTACCAGAAATAGTAATTCCAGGAAACAGAACAACATACACAAAAGGAAATAGCACACTCCAGGAGAGTCATGATAAACTCACCTTGGCAAAGCTTGTGTCCTCATGGCCAAGCCAGGAAGGGATTGAATTTAAAAGGGGATTGGGAGGAGGAGGACATTTGCCCATTGAAGAGCTGTGCCAACCCACCCTGCAGCGTTCAGCTGCCTGCCCCATAACCGTGAACCTGATCACAGCGAAACTCCAGAGTAATAACAATGAAAATTTCCAAGGTGGAAAAGATCGGGCCATGGTAATGCTAGAAGCTGTCCACGCCCGCCAATTGGCTCCAATCTCCCAGCGCCGCGCCAGTGAAGGCAAAGTTGAGGTTGGCACTGGCATGGGCCCGTTGGCTTTGCACTGAAGGGATGAAAAAGGCCTATGGTCGCTGGTGAGAATCTTCATCCTGCTAAGTGGTCCTGCCAGTGCCAGTATTTGGGATCAAAAGGGACTGGGGAAAAGAGTTTGGAGGACCTAAGGGCAATCTTGCCAACTGGAGCTGACACACCAACACCAACAGCCAATTGTCAAAATAATAAGACTCTTCTGAACCAGTTGATAACTAGCCCTAAGATGAGTGCTTCCGACATTACCCCAGCTGCCAGGTCCTCCCCTGGGGCCTCTGGTCCTCCCATGGATTGAGGGCCACCCAGGAGTAAAAGTGAAAGAAAGCCTGACCAAGCAGGGAACCAAGTTCTAACTGGTTGGTGCCCGACTTCTGAATATCATTTCTGATTATAATGACTCGAAAATGGGAATTAATTATCATTCACTGGCTCATTCATTCATTTAGTCAACAATTCCTCATCAAGCACCTGCTATGGTGACAGCAGATCAATAGTGTGGTTTTCATGTGGAAAACAAGAAGCTTCCTGACTTGTGCAGGTCTGTATAAGCCTAGTTCAGACAGGAAACTGTAGACAAATCAATCAGATGCCCTGGGTGGGAGGGTTTGGGCAGTAGGTTTTGGAGGTCTCAGTGCCCTTTCCCTCCATCCATCTATTCATTCATTAATCAAATATTTATTAAGTGCCTATTATGTGCAGGGCCCTCTCTGAGTGCAACAAGAGGAGGGGAAGATGAATCACTCAGACCCTGTCCTGCTCTAGTCTGGAGGAGGGGCCAGAACCCGGTCTATGCAACGAAGCAGAGTGAGAAGTGGCAGGCCAGGAAGAGAAGGACTGAAACCACGACTTTCCAGTACTGGGGGATAGTCCGATATCAGGAGATCTGCTAATGTGCAGCTAAATGACACACTGTTTATCAGTTTGTGTATTTTTCAATTTAAGTAAAATATCAGATGAGAAAAAAGTCTCCACATGCACCTTGACTTTTGGTTCTGAAATTGGTCTTCTTGGGAATAGAAAAGTTCTTCAATGAAAATCATAACAAAAAATATTAAGAATTTTCTTGGTGGGGATTTCCCAGAGCAGTGTTTGAGACGGAGCTTGGGTGCAAGCAGTTATTTGGGATGATTCCAGGAAGCAGAACAACAGTGGAAGAAAACTCAACAAAAGGTGCATTTGTTGAGTTGGTTGGTGCTGTGGGTGACTGAGGCTTAATCATCATGGGGCCCCTCTGGGATCTTTGTAGATCATACCACAAATTATCCCTCTAAATTGGGGACTGACATTTATCCACGGTCTCCTCTCCCTCACTTGTCGAGCATTAAATCCCCTTCCTGGTTGCCCCACTTTGAAAAAGAACCTGTGGCAGAAAAGCTGAGAGACTGGGTGGATGGCGGAGGTGGGACCCGGGCAGGGTGTGAGGAAGCCGCTCTTTGTAGCCACAGCCCGAACCCTCCGTGGGCCAAGTGGTGAGGCTTCTGATATGCCAAGGATCTTACCTTCCAGAGGTAGGTCCTATCACTTCCAGAGGTAGGTCCTATCACTTCCTAGTCTCAGAAGCAGCGGCTGAGACATGGAAAGTCCAAGTGCCTTATTAAAGGTCACGGAGCTAGGAGATGGCTGAATGTTCAAGCCTGGGTTACCCAACGCCCAAATCTAAGCTGTTAAACATGTGACAATAATGCCTATACTGGGACTTCAGAAAAGAAAAAAAAAAGCAACCATTTGTAGGATGAGCTGGGAGTGAGGGAGAAACAATATTAGGGAAGATTTTAAATATACACTCCCCTTCTCTTATGAAAATAGGGAAATACCCCCAATCCAGCTGTAGATTTCTAAAACCTGGAAAATGTCTTCTAAGGACCTGAGGAGACAGGTCATTACAGACAACTCTGTACCGCAACACTCAAATCTTTAAAAGCACACGTTTCCCATTGTCCCAATGAAAGCCCAGCAGGTGAGGAGGCCCCGATTCCCCACGCCACATGTGTAATTCTGTATACAGGCTATGGTCCTTCTGGGCTTGGATTTTTCAAGAGGTCGAGAACATTGCTTTCTCTGAAGCAAAACAGAACTGTTACGCATGAAGTCAAAGACAGACGACATTCGGACAGGTAAGCCAAACTGAAGTGTCCACATTCCGCTGGATCACCTGTAATTGTCAGAGGGCGTGAGACCGATCACTTGGGATGAACTGACTGACAGGCCCCTCGTGCTGGGAACGTGGGGAGTAAAGCCGTGTCAGGGGTGTGCCAGGCGTCTGCAGAGCTAAGCAAGCCCAGCCACCACAGACGTGAGTTCCAGGTATTGGTCTGCAGGGAAGCGAGGGGAAGCTTTTCACACGGAGGACAGAAGCTGCTAAAAAGACACGGTCCCTCTCATCACAGCTCTTTCAGCTCAGTTTCGTCCGTGCCACGCCCCTGTGCTCTCCATCAATTTGACTTCACAGGAAGGCTCTGTAAGCGAATTTGGAGCTTCGGAGTCATGGCTGAGACCCAGGTGGTTGCCCTCATTCTCTGCCCCTGGGCCCTCCTGTCCAAGTTTCCTCAAACCTGATGTCTGTCCTACTGTACACGGGATGGCTGTGGGTCAGCTGACCCACTTCCTCTGGAGGCTGTGACTCTGCGTGGTCAGTTAGGAGGACACTCTCCGTCCTTGTCTACCAGTGCGAGAGAAAGAACCGCCAGGACATGCTCGAAAGGTCTAAAATACCCGAAGAGGAAGAACTATGTGGGGTGTGACGGTAGAAAAGACAGGAACTGTTTCCCTTACGTGACCCTTGGAAGCCATTCCACCACCAGGTCCGTCCCAACGGGAAGTGGTATTTGCTAAACCCCAAACCAGATGGGCAAAAAGTAATTTGCAAGTTCTTAACCGAAGGCTTTCAGGAATTAAATGATTTATAAACTCTCACACAATCCCAGCATATCTCATAATGACTTTTTTTCTTCCAGTTTCCTTAGACCATACACTGCCGTCCTCTTTCTGACATTTCCTGGAAACACTCGGCGTGATGGCTTGTTCTGCACACAGCCACTACCTGCCCCCACCCCCCACCCCACTGAGGTTGGGCTGGGCCACATGACTTGCTCTGGCCAGTGGAATGTTCGTAGTTGCAACAGTTTGCTTGTGGCTTTTGGCTTGACCTCGTTTGCTCAAGTGACCCACCGTGAGAGCATACCCTGGGAACTTTCTGCTGGTTCAGTATGGGCCCCAGGTCAAGTACACAGGGACCAGCCCTGAGCTCATTCACAGCCTGGAACGAAGCCCAGTCAGCCAGCCCACAGCGCGAAGCAGAGCCATCCAGCTGAGCCCAGCCAGAATTGGCCCACTTGCAGTGGACAGCAGACCCATCTGTGGGACAATAGATGTTTGTCATTAGCCACTGGATTTGGTGTGGTCTGTCCCTCGCCAGTGTGTCTCTTTGTACTTCTCATCCGAATTCAGAAAAGCCACAAACAATGGCAGCCCTGCCGCCACCCCCCACCCCCTTCAGAAGAGAAGGAAGGGAGAATAATACAATGGAGCAAAATCAGAACCTTGTTTAAGACATGGAGGAAAAAGGCTGGAATTTTTCATGTGTCAATAATTTTTTAATTATCACACCCAGAATAATAGCTGCCATTTCTTTGTTCTGTGACAGGCACAGTATTACACATTTTATAAATTTGAACATACTTAATCCACCCAATATCCCCAAAAGCCAGAATAAATATCACCATTTGACAGAAAGAAAAGTGAGTCTTGGAGATGTCACATATCTGTTAAAAGGTGCCGGAGCTAGGATTAAAACTCAAGTTTAGGCAAATCCCAATAATTATTGAGTAACCTAGGCTGTGAACCAGTCTTAAAATGAAATACCATTGCCTAATATAACAAATTGGCAAAGATTAGGCACATTCTAATACTGAATGCTGGCACAGGTATAAAAGCAGTGTCTTGTAAGGCACAGGTCAGAATGTAAACAGGTGCTAACGTTCTGGAAAGCGACCTGTCAGTATTGACGAAGAACCTGAATATTTGCATACCCTTTGAACCAGTAATCCCACTTCTCTGATTATATTCTAAGCAACAAATCAAAGATGTGTTGGAGATTCATGTACAAGGTTGTTCTTTAAGATGTTGCTTACCACAGTGAAAAAATTGCAATCAGCTAAAATGTAAAATAGGTGCAGAATAGTTAAGTAATTGGTATTGCTGCAGGCTAGAATAATATACAGCATTAAAATGCATATTTTAGTGATATGAAGAAATATTTGGGCTAAGGTCTGAATGTTTATGCCTTGCCCCCAAATTCCTATCTTGAAACCCTACAACCCGAGACCGTGGTATTAGGATGGGGGTCTTGGGAGTGGTTAAGTCGGGAGGGTAGAGGCCCCATGGGATGACTGACCTTACAAAAGTAGCCCAAGAGAGCTTTCTCACCCCTCCCACCGCATGAGGACACCACAGGAAGACACCCTTTGTGAATCAGGAACTGCGTCTTCAACAGACACCAATCTCCAGGCAAACTGATCTTGTACTTCCCAGCCTCCCAAACTGTGGGAAATAAATTTCCATTGTTTGGCAGCTACCCAGTCTCAGGTGTTTTGTCATAGCAGCCTGCAAGGACTAAGACCATTTGCAATACACTCCAAGTGCGGGCGACGGGTTGTAGAAAATAAAACTGAATTATGTTATATGACTCCAGTTTGGAAAGTATGTTTGTGTGTGTGTGTGTGTGTGTGTGTGTGTGTGTGTGCACGCACACAGGATAATACAATAGAGTAATAATTATTTCTGCATGCTGATTTTCTGTGGGGAATGTTTTATATTTTCCAAACATTTTTTGTATTTCTCAAGTTTTATAGAATAAGTGAATATTACATTTATACCTAGAAACACCTACTAAAATGATTTTTTTAAAAAAGAAACACTGACTATTCTCCCTGTAGAATACAAGCACTGTGAGAACGTGTTCACTGATGTAGGACCAGAAGAGTGTCTGGCTCCTGATACGTGCTCAGTAAAGATTTGCTGAGTGACTGAAAGTTGGACCCTGCAGCACGTGCGAAGCCAGTACGTATGGGCAGGTACCTATTGCTGCATAAAGAGCCACCCTGAAAACAGCAAAGCAGGACTTCAGACAGGACACAGTGGGAGGGCTTATCTCTTCTGTAACTCCTGGGGACTCAGCTGGGAAGAGGTGAACAGGGGGAGGTGACCGAAATGTGAAGAGCAGGGACCAGCTGCAGGTTCCTTCCCTCCCACGTCTGGTGCCTGGATGGAATGACTCAGAGGCCACACTCAGCAGAATTGTCCTCTAAAGCATCTCCACACACACCATGTCTCCATCCAGCTTGGGCTTCCACAGTGGATTCTGCATGCTCGAGAAGTGAACCTTTACTAGGCTAAGCCACTAATACTTCAAGATGTGTCATTGTAGCGATGCCTAGCTTACTCTGGACTTAAACGATGCTTCCCAAATACATACCTGTGTCCTGTACTAAGATAGAGCTGAATGTACTTTGTCTTCTTGTCTCTGCGAGCTTGGAGGCCAGCCTAGGGGATGTCTTTCTGTTCCATCCTGGGCACAGGAAATACACATGACACGGACCAGCGTGCCTGCCGTGCTGTGCCACTTACATGTCGTGTGGCCTTGGATATGTTACAGTACCTTACTGAGCCCCAGTTTTCTTGTTGGCAAAATACAAATGATGACTATAATACTCGCCTTGGGGTTGTGTGAGCATTAAACCAGAGGAGGCATCTCGTACATGGCACTTGCCATGGCGTAAGCATTTATCAAATGTTAGCTGTTGTGTCCATTCTATTATTATTCAGTGTCCCCAATTTCTTCATATGAAGGTGAGGATGGTATCAACCATGCACAATTTTTTAAAAAGTCATCACATTCTGAGAGGATCCAGCACATTTTGGGTGTGGGAAGGTCTGGGGACAAACTGCCAAAGGGGGGTATTGAGCTCCAGAGTTAAAAAGTGAGGAGCAGGGCCTCCTGCTGAGACTGTTCAATATCCACTTATTTCTATAACACCCGGTTCCATGTGAGAATGGATAAGAAGGCAGATTTCATACTACCTTAGGTACTGGAAATAAAATCAGACAACAAAACAAGGATGGGATGTAAAATATAAGCAGAAAGTAGCTTCCCCCCCCCCCCAAAAAAAATCTGACCATGGGAACCTTGCTGCAGACTTTGGCTGAGTGCTGAGCTCTCTGGCAGACTGTGCCCAAGGGACTCATGCTGGCTGCGCCATCCAGGCTCTTCCCCACTTGTTCACACCACCCCCAGGGTGCAGTCCCAAGGGGAGGGTCTGCTGGGTGAGCTGAGGGACGCTCTGGGGTTTGCACCCAGCTCTGTGCCCACAGGCAGAATCTCCCAAGGGCCCCAAGGCTGGGCTGCCAGGCCCCAGGGAGGGGAAAAGAACCAAAGAGAAGCATCCAAGTTTTGTGTTCACCACCATCCCAAATTCAGAGGACAGTCTAAAAAAATCTCTCTGGTTTGCACTTTTTTAGGCTGTTTAATTTTTTATGGTAGAGCATGAACAATGCCACAGAGCAGCTTCCTGTCTCTCAGCCCCCACCCCCCACCGCCTGGGAGTTTGAGCTTAAACTGCAGGAGAGGAGAATTTAAATTCTATAAATTAGCTTCACTAAAGATGCTTAAGCATTTATGAAAACATTTGCATTTCATACGCAGCTTTATAAAATCTTAAAGAAAAAAATCCCCAACTGCCACGTGAAACTAAGCTGGCAGAAAGGGATCTGCTCAGTGCAAATACACCAACAGCTTTACAAATGGGGAATACGGAGCCGGGACTAAGAGCCGGCAGATCATTTATCAGTGACAAAGCAAAGATTCTTAGCCTGTGTGCTCCAGTCCCCAGGGGACGCACAGGCTACATCCTACGTCTCAGAAATGCTATAGATACAGTGTTAACCCATGTATCCCCACGTGTGTGCTGGCAGCAGGGAACTCCATGGCGCCCCACCTTGGGGCCCAAGACAGGCACTCTGATGTAAAGCACAGAGTTTTGTTTCCAGGGGAGACCTGGGGGTAAATCCTGGTCTAGATACTAACCAGCTGGTGACCTTGGACAGTGGACTTAACCACTCAGAGGCTCAGTTTCCTCCTCTGAGCACTGGGGACCATAACAACGTGAAGGTACTCACTCAGTAAGGGACAATTCCCTTGTTGCCTTGACTTCTGGAAAAACAGAATAAATGCAATCAGATTACAGAGGAGTTCCATCATATATACATTCAAATAAATGTGCTCAGACAAACATCTCCCACTGTAACGGAAAAGAGAGCACGCCAAAGAAGAACATAAGAGACTCGAATTTGTTTACCCCTTTACCTCGGGCCTCATGTACTTCTGACTGCGCCGGGGCCTCTAGGGTTCCAGGGAAAGAGGTCACAGCCAACAGCAAAGACAGACTGAAGAAACTAGCTTGGGCTTGTGATCCTGAGGGTGTTGGTTTAAGAATAATTTTGACTCTTAACTTTATAAAAATTTCCCCTTAAGTGCTTACTGTAAAATCGGTGACTTCCCCATCCCCCTTCTAATCCCTAAACGAACACACAGTTCCCGCTGCTCTCTGAACCTCAGGCAGCCTGGGGGAGCAAGTGCTGGACCACAGGCCCCGTTTCATCCTTTAACGTCTTTGGACCTCAGACACCAAACCCCTTTAAAGAGAGGCTTAGGGTTGACAAGGAAGTTCTTGGTCACTAAAACACCTGAAGGGTTTCCAGTTTTTTCCGCCTGATTTACATCTTTCCTGTCCGTCAAAATTAGGTGTGCCCCCCCAACAGATAAATACCATCTTTGAAGCAATTATCCTGAGCAGCACTTACAGATTAGAATTTCCAACAACAAATGCCTTAGTTAATAACTATCGCTGCCAACCCCATGCCGTCGCTATTTGCACAGTGTTACCTTTCAGACGACACATTTATTCTCATGGCATTTCATGACCGGTCTCCACGGGCAATGGCGTAGCAGAGGGGCACTCCCAGTTCTCAGGTTTGCTTGCTGGTGTGCTAGACGAGCAACTTCCAGCAGAACTTTGTGGAGCGATGTAAGCCTTCCCTGTCTGTGTGGTCCAGGGTGAGAGCTGCCGGCCACATGTGGCAACAGCACTTGACATGTGACTGCTACAACTGAGGAACTGAATTTTAAAATGTATTCCCTTTTTAAAATCCTCCCCTGAGGATATGTTTATTGATTTTAGAGAGAGAAGAAAGGGGAAAGATAGAGAGAGAGAAATATGGATGTGAGAGAGAAATATTGATTGATTGCCTCCTGTATGGGCCCCGATGGGGGATCAAACTCGCAACCTAGGTATGTTCCTGGAAATCACCTCAGCCAGCCAACCAGAGCTAAAGTATTTGCTTTTAAGTAATTTACATAATCATATGAGGACAGTTGCTACTATGTGGGGCAGCTCAGTGGTAGACAGACACGACCTACTTAGCACTTGTGCTAAATCGCCGCTGCCCAACGGAAATACATTGTAAACCACACACAGAATTAACATTTTCCTAGTAGCCACACACACTAAAGAAAAGGAAAAGGAAGGCAGTGAAATTAACATCAATAATATATTTCATTACAAATGACTATTCACAATATTATCATTTCAAGATATAATAAAAATATGAAAGTAAATAAACAAGGAAAACAATATGATCTTTTTACTATTATTCTTTTATTAATATTAATACAAATATTAATGAGGTGTTTTATATTCTTCTTTTCATACTGAGCCTTCAAAGCTCAGTGTGTATTTTATAATTACTACACATAGCAATGTGGACCAGCCATACTTCAAGTGTTCAACTGTGGCTAGTGGCTACCATATTGGGTAACACAACACAGATATTAGCCACCCAGGGACTAACTTTTCCGTCTGCAACATGCTCACATTTATGACAACGGTAATCAAAAACGCTCTCATGTTTAATTAGGGATGCTAGAACATTTTCAACACATAAGGTGCCCAACGTAAACACCATTTATCTTAACCGAAGTATACATACATAGCTATGCAAAATATTTCATGTTTCCTTTCCTTTCTGTTTCAAATTAAATTTATTAACCAATTTCACCAATATGCCAATATGTATTACTCATTTAGAGGAACAGTTCTACAGTCTGCAGAAATGCAATGTGACTGCATCACAGAATTCTTAAGCTCAGTGCCTAGTAATTTCCATATCAATAATTTCCATTAGAGTAATGGGACACAACAGAAGCTGCTCCTGAAATGAAAATGTGTAATCAAAAAAGCAATTATAGAGAATCATTTGGCAGCGAAGTAGATAACCAATAAGCCAATGACCTGATCAATGGGTATTAGATACATTAAATGCAGAGGATGATCCTGAAGTGTCCATTAGCAGAAATTCTAACGAATAAATTACATAAAAATAATCAATAGAGCTAGCAGACAATGTAACCTGTAACAGCAGATTCGGAAGCAATTTCAAAGATTTGCATTGGTCACACTTGGGTACCTTCTGGAGTTTTACCTTGCAAGCTACTCCTCCTCCCCCATCGTAAGCCTGCTCGCTCTTCAATGCTTTTCCTGCATTAGCCTGTTGCTTCATCCTTACCACGTAGTAATGAGAAGTGGATAAAGGCAGTCATGTGGGTTTTCTGTCTCTCCAGGACACACCTCGCTGAAGCACGTTCAATATTTGCTAATGGCTTTGGAGAAGCAGCTGTGACGGTACAGCCTTCGTCTTTGAGGGAGAGGCAAAGAGAGGGAACCTGAGGGGCGGGTAGCAAGGGGGATAAACTGGGCGCGGGGAGCATCTTTAAAGACTGGGCGGATGCCTTTTAAACTTGGACAGGAAAGTTGTTTTATGATTGTTCAGAATGTCAGCCTGGCTCCTGACTGGAGAAAAGGAAGAAAAATACAAGTCCTGTGGCCTCGTGCTATTCCCAACTAATCAGAGTCATGCCTTCCACCCTAGAAGTCTGTGTAGTCTGATTTTGTATATGCCCCGTGTTTACACATTACCAAGTTAGCTCCCTAAGAGAAAGAAGACAGGATAATGACCTCACTATCATGTATTATTTAGCTGGTATTAAGCTTTTGTTTGCCTCTCTGGCAGAAGCGAGATTTTTCTTTGCTGAGGAAAGCCAGCAGAAGTGGGCTGTGAGCTATACCCCTTTGGAAAAGGCTTGCTCTGCCTTCAAGGAGCTTGATCCCAAGACTCGGTGGGGAACCCAGGACCCCCTTTATGTCTTTTTTCTGTCCACTCGTCACCGTGTGGCTGAAAGGAAACAGGGCTACCATTTACTAAACACCTAGTATCTACCAGGCACCATGCTAAGCACAGTTAGGTAATACCTGATGTTATTGATGCTTTTTCCCCACAAACACACAACTAGTTTTTAGGAAAGTGAATTATTTTGAACGTAAAGAGGAGAAAACCCTCTGCCCCTCCCAGCAGCAAAATCCTGGAACTCCAATATTCTAAGAGAGCAAGGCCCTTTGATAGCTCTGGTTCACGACAAGGAAGTTAATCTGGGGGTGGTAAGGTGTGGCTGCCACTCACCCCTCTTAACACCCAGGCAATAGTGGCTGTGTGACCAGGCGCAAGGGTTAAGCTACTTACAGCAAGATCAGTAAAAGCTGAAAACATCGTCCTTTCAAAGCAGCAAATAGCATTAGGTCTCAAGAGGTGCTATTTGAATACCTCTCTGTGGAGTTTCTGGAAAAGGAAAAGAGCTCTTTATTTATGCATGTATAAGTAAGCAACATACCCGTTGCTTTTAAGAAACTGTGAAATAACTATTAACATAAAAGTGATGTTAAAGGACGATATTTTTAAAGCTAAAATCGTGACTTATACAAATGTAAAATGAATACATCTCAAAGATTTTGTTTAACTCATTGATTAATTAAGGAAAAAAATCAGATGATACACTAGGTTCAAAGAAGAATTTAAAAAGCAGATACAGCCCTAGCTGGTGTGACTCAGTGGACGGAGTGCTGGCCTGAAAACTAAAGAGTTGCTGGTTCGATTCCCAGTCTGGGCGCATGCCTGGGTTGTGG
The DNA here is from genome assembly GCA_004024845.1 of Tonatia bakeri. Classification (NCBI taxonomy): domain Eukaryota; kingdom Metazoa; phylum Chordata; class Mammalia; order Chiroptera; family Phyllostomidae; genus Tonatia; species Tonatia bakeri. The sequence continues at coordinate 40,905 of PVIA01011178.1, forward strand.
GCCAGGTCCCCAATAGGGGGCATGCAAGAAGCAACCACACACTGATGTTCCTCTCCCTCTCTTTCTCCCTCTTTTCCCCTCTCTCTAAAAATAAATAAATAAAATCTTAAAAAAAATAAAAAGCAGATACAGGCACATATGGCCTGATATAAATTTGCTCAACAGATGTAAAACTGGCTGCAGGGAGGGCAGTGGGAGCCATTTTCAATATTCATTTGCATGTTTCAGCAGGCAGAATCCTGAGGTTCCTGACCCCTCTCTCCCAACTCTTCATCCTGGATAATCCCCTATCTTTGGGTATGAACAAGACTCTGGGTATTACGGATTTCTTCTCATGATTAGGTTACATTAGATGACAAAGCTGAAGGGATTTTTGCAGCTGGAATTAAATCTTTGAGACTTTGAATTAATCAAAAAGGAGATTATCCCTGAGTGGGTTTCATCTCATCAAGTGAACCCTCCAAGGGTACCTTCCTTGAAGGAAGAGATCTGAAGCTTGAGACATTCCGCTGGCTTTCGAGAAGCCAACCGTTGCATTGTGGAGAGGGCCAATGGTGGGCCACGCCAGGCTGCCTCTAGAGGCTGAAGACTGACAGCCCTCCAGGAAGAACGATCTCAGAACTAGAACTGCAAGATGAATCCTGCCGGCCACCACTGTGTAGAGCGAGAGCAGAGTGGACTTCTTGGACACCTTTGACAATCCAATATGGGGTCACTGCCAGCCACGACAGTTATGTCAAGTTCTATGTCAAGACTGAAATAATGGAGTGTAGCAGGAATGCCATTGGGAGGGGCCAAGAAGGCCCACAATAAAAAGTCTGGACACTTGGCTAAGGACTCCATCTAGACACCAATGTGAGAGGGACCTCCACCACTTGTGGGCCCTAAGAACTCAGAACTCTGACCACACGACACTTGAACCTGGCTCTACCATGGTCACGCTCAGAGCCCTGCCACACTCCTGCTCCACTGGACACATGGTGCTGCTGCAGCCTCCTGGCTTGAGATGGTCACCTGCCTCTCCACTTGCGGACGTCACCCCTGCCCACTTCTGTCATGTGAGCTCCCCTTCTCTGTCTACCCTGATACACTTGGCACTGGGAAAAGACACAAATGTGTGTAAGTGACTCTCTTCAGGGATGCTCCCTTGCTCACGACAACCAGTGAACTTGGAAGAGGACCCTGACCTACAAAAGAGACCAGGCCAACCTCCTAATGTCAGCATGCTGAGACCCTGGCAGAAGACCCAGCTCACCTGTGTCTGGATTCCTGACCTACAGAAAACACAGGTAATAACTGTTTCTAGTTAGCTATCAAGGTTTTAGTAGTTTGGTAAGCAGCAATAGAAAACTCATACACATGTCTACGAAAAAGAAGGATTTGTACTGCTCTTAGTTACCTACAACGTACAAAGTTGTAAAACAGCTCAAGGCAATGAAAGTACAGAGACCCCACAGAATGAAATAACCTCTAGATTCTCATTGAATGTACCCAGTTATCCATTTGGTCCCTACCAGGAAAAAATGTTTAATTTGATAAAGTGCCCATTCCATAGACAATATTGTTTGATTTTATTTTTATTTGAAGAAAATCCCTCCCCCCCAACATGGATTTGGACTACACTTTGATGTGTTTTCCTGGGCATTTGAGTGGCTGAGAGACGGCTAGCTACCAGGGATTACAGAGTGGAGACTTAAGAAGACTGCAGAAAGTACCAGAAGGCCTGAGCTTCACCATACACCACTCATTGCTGAGAAAACGGAACTGTCCTGTGAGGTTAATGCTCTGTTGTATCCAGTCATCCATGTATTCACCCAGCAAACAGATCCATACCCACCTGGTTCTAGACAGAGACACAGTGGTGCACGGACTCCGTCCAGACCCCACCTCAGAGGGTTTACATCCTACAGGAGAGGGAATAACCCATATTTGGAGACCTGTATGGAAAAGGCCCAGATTTTGAGAACTATACTGGTATTTGACCCTTGTGTTGAGCCATGAAGAACTTTCTGAGGCTAAAGGCTGAGACCTTACCCCTGTGGAACGAATTTCAGAGATATTTCGGTTGTTAATTATCCCATTAAGAGGCAGATCCAGCGCAGAGAATGAGGGTAACGATGCTGGGCTCTAGACTGACGTGAGGTGGATGTGTAGTGGGGACTCAAGAGTTAAAAAATTTTAGCTCTAGTTGTAGTTAACAGGCTTAGGGACTAATGCATATAGAAAGCTGTTGTTGCAGGAACTGGAATGTAAGACCGGACCTACAGTGACTTCAGGAAGCCCGCAAGCAATTCAGCCTTTGTGCCCCAGGAGGACTGCAAGCGATCAGGATGGTATCGGAGCTGTTGCGCTCCAGGGAGGAGCCATCCACCAATCAGGATGCAGAGAGAGAATCCCTGGTCAGCAGATGAAGGCACGCTAGGAAAACCACTGGACTGCAGCCGTTATCTGATTGACCTTTGCCCTGAATTCCAAACCCCTTACCTACTCCCCCCCCCGAATTCCAAACCCCTTATGTGCCCGTTTCTTCTCCTTATAAAAAAGATTGGCTTGAGATGCGATGTTCAGGAGGTTTTTTAGGGTACACAACCTGCCATATTCTCAGATTGCTGGCATCTGAGTGAAGCACCGCCCATGAAGATTCAGTCCTCATCCCTACTTACTGGTTCTGGTATGACAGGCAGCATGAACGTGGAGTTCTGCCAGTTTCAGATGCACGGACGCCCTGACCCCACGAGGAAATACAGACTTCATGAGGAGCTGCCCTGGTGCTGGGATGGGCGCTCATCTGCCACATGGAGCCCTGCATGGACACATGTAGAGCATACAAGATCATACATTTGTTATGTTAGGTTGTGCACGCTTATTTCTGTGGTTAGTAGTAATGACAGCTAACACACACAAGCACTTACTACGCACTAATCACTGCTCTAAGTGCTTTACATGCAGTCATTTATTTAATGCTCACAATAACCCAGTATGGTGGGTACTGCTACCACTCGCACATCACAGATGAGCCAACTGATGCAGAGAAAGGTTAAGTGATGTCTCCAAGGTCCAGGAGCTGGTGAGTGTGAGCTGGGATTTACACCCAGACAGCTCGGCACCAGAAGCCTAGTTCTTAGCCCTCACAGGGAACCATCTTTGCAGTAAGGATTCCCTTGGGCATAGCAGGAGCCACATCTGGGGATGGGGTGGTGGGGCTAGTTCTGAAGTGGTTCTACCTTGCAATTGACTTCAGTTACCCCAGAGCTTCAGTATACTCAGTAGTAGTAGTTAATCTTCAGCTGTCATATGAAATTAAGGCCTTTTGATATTTAACTCTGGCTACCGTGTTGGGGACGTGCTGATTGTACACCAAGTAACACTAAGTTATCTTGTCATCCCTGCAAATCTGTCACCTATGTAAAAATGTCTCTTTCCTCATCTCTCAGCTTCATTTCTGCTTCCTTCTGAAGAATGTAGTTCCTCCTCTGGGGACCCTGTCTTAGAAATACATCTGGCTCGGCTCCCCACTGGGATCTAACTCCTCAGGAAACAAGCTCTGTAGTGGCAGATCCCCTGCAGCTGCCCCCAGACAACCAGTAACACAAAGGCGGCCTGAGCGTTTCAAGTTTCCTGTTTACAGCCTCCGTCCAATGGGGATCTCTCCGGGAGAAATATAAGGCTGGCAACAAATTAACAAGGGTTCGGTTATTTTACAAGGCAGAACAATGGGTCCTCTGACCACTTTTGATTCATTCCATCTCTGTTTCCATGGAGCATCATAAAAGGACCTATGTGTGTGTCAAGAGAGCGAGGGAGAGATGTGGCCCGGGGCTAGCGGAAGGCAGCACCGCCTGATGGGTCTGCATCCGCAACTTCCCGTTTGGTGCCTGGGGAGCTGGCAACGACCAGATTGGATAGCACAGCCCCCATGCCACCAATCGCATTCTTTCCTCCTCAGGAGATCTTTGCGCTGAGTTTTGGTCCCTTTTCAGACTTATTCTTACCTCCATATGGCGACTAGCTGGGAAAAAAGCTGTGTAGAAAATCAGCCGTGTCTGCTGAGCAGCCTCCCAGGAGGAAACAGTTGAAGAATTTCCTGGGGCTGATGCTGGAAGTCAGGGCTACTGAGGTGAACATCTGTCCCTTCTCTGCTGCCCAGAATCCCTTCCCTGTGAACCCCACCCCCTTTTTTTTTGGACAACTCCACCATCCCCTATCCCTTCTCAGTGGTGATTTTAGCAAGATGTAACCCCTGGATCATGAGTAGATTGAGCATGTGATTTAGGTCTCAGCCAATCTGTGAATTGTATTTTCTTGGCCGCCAGTGGCCAAGGGTTCATTGATAATCATCTGATTTGATTAGAGTCAATTAGAGAAGCAAGGAGACATTTGCTGGGAAATCTGGAGAGTCTCACGCCCTCCTTGCCTGGACTTAAGGGAGGTGTGGGGTGGGGGCCACTGTGGCCATCCCACTGCCCACAGGGGCCGCGCTCTAAGGGTACCCCCAAGCCAGGAGAAGGACGGAGGCACTCTGAATCCGGAGGAGAGTGCCCTGAATCAATCCATGTCTGAGGGAAGCCCTGGTTCCAGACACTCGTACATGACTCAATACATTTTCTTTGGGTGTAGTACTGTCTTGGGTCGGATTTTGTTTCTCGTAACTGAAAAAGTTTCTATTCCCCACGAGGAAAGGTCAAGTGGAAACTCGGAGAATAAGCGCTGCCGAGGAAGGGCGGTTTGCAGCCCTTCGCCGGGAAAATGATTCTCACTTGAGGGTGCTAGTCCCTTTACAACTGGCCCGAGAAGGCCAAACCTGCAAAGTATGCTCTTAGAGCCATTAGCCTTTCCATTTCCTCCCACCTGAAACTGACGTTTTTATGGGGGGAAACATCTGTCCAGTCTGTTATGGAAGTGATCACTGGGCCTGCCTTCAAGCGAACGCAGACGTGGGTTGCATTCCTCAGTGAAGGTCATATATATATATATATATATATATATATATATATATATACACATATATATATGTATGTATATATTTTGGTCACCATGCCTCATAGGTGCTTAAGTTAGCATCTCAATTGCACCACCTTTTTAGCTAAGGTTTCACGTAGGAAGACATTTGGCCCGGGGACCCAGAACCAACTGAACCCCGCCTCGCGGGCCAACCCCATCTCTTCACAGCGCCCCATGCTGGCAATAAGTAGCACTTTATTTTCAGAGAGAGTCTTGGTCCAAAACCTTAACGTGCCCTCCAGTATGTGCGCACCTCCTGGTTATCCTCATCGTTCAGTTCCAGTTCCCGGATGTAACCGGTTTATTTTTCTACGTCCATGTCCTCTGCCACTGGTGGGTGTGTGTTGGGTCAGGTTTCTTGTTCCTGTGGTTTGTCTCTGATTTTTGATTTTCAACGTACATCAGGAAAAGAGAGCATTTTGCCACCTTTGCACAGCATATTTGCCCAGTGGCTGCCCGAGTCCTGTATTAAAGAACAAAAATCTGCTGAGTAAATGTTAATGTTCTTATTGGCTTTGTTCAGCCATTCACAAATTGG
>PVIA01011179.1:0-46445 GCA_004024845.1 Tonatia bakeri
GGGTGCGACTGCTCCCCCAACCCCACAGAGCTGTTGGTGCAAATGGTGGGGCTGCTCACTGCCTGCCCCATGGTCTCCACAGGCAGTGGAAGGCTCTGCCAGGAGGTGCAGCCTCCGAGCCGGCTCCCTTGGCTGCCAGAGCTGAAATTCATTAAACCTTCCTAATGACAAACACTCCAGCAGGCAGCAGGCAGAGTGACTGCTCCAGAAACCTGCCAGATTGGAGTCCACCCAGGTGACTGAGACTCAGGCCATTATATTACAGATTTGGCCCTGGGGGCTTCCTTTGGGATCAAGCCAGCAAGGCTTTAATTTGCTCAGGTCCCCGAAGCCCTGGTAGCCTGCCATCCCCATGCTGTGGCTGGTCCCCATGAAGAAGGGATGGCCAGAGTGGGCACAACCACCTAACAAACCCCTAAATCATGAGAATGAACTCAGAGCCCCAGCCCAGGTGCTGGCACAGGGGCAACTGTGAGTATGGGATGGACAGCAGGAGGGCCATGACTACCATGCCCTACCTCTCGTCTGCCACAGGATTCCCCTCTGCTCTAGGACAGCCTCCCCCTCCCCCGATGTTTCAGCACAGGCCCTCCCCAGCATCTGCAGAGACAGCAGGACCCAGGCACCACCTGCCAGAAGAGCTTGTGGTGTGACAGGAATGCACACATCAGGGTGCGAGGCATCATTCATTCTGTGTGGCCCATGTGTGGAGGGGTGGGGGGTGTGCAGAAAGCATGCCCAAATCTGGCTCTCCAAGGATCCCCCAAAGATCTTCAGCTCCACCCGACCTGCTGAATCCAGAGCTGTGTGGTCAAGGCAGGGTCCTTGCATTCTAGCACACCCAGGCTTGAGGATGGCTGGCACTGAGCAGCACCCCGCTTCCCTGGAGTCTGGGTGCTGGGATGAACTCCTGGAGGGCATCCTCAGGCCTGGGACATGGAGAGACTTCTGAGGGAGCAAGTACAGCTGGACACTTGGATGCCAGGGGTGGCGGGAGAGGCCTATGTCCCCCAAAAGTTCCCCCAGCACCTCAGCAGGGAGGAAATGAGACACAGGACGGCAGAGCAGCGGTTCCAGGTTTAATGGAGGGTGCGGAGGGTGCTGCACTGCTACTTGGCGGGCCCGAGCCCCAGGCAGAGCATTTGCTTTTTGCAATTTAATAGAGGAACATGGCATAGCCAGGAACAAAGTGAGGTCCTCCTACCCCCATCTGGGACCTGGGGGCACAAGGGACAGCTCAGCTGACAGGGCCTTCCCTTTGGGACAGGCAACCCTCACCCCCTAGGTCTGAGAGCTCTGGGAGCCCACCCATACTGCTGCCCTTCAGAAGTCAGTTCCTGAAGAGGAGGGAATCTGGCAGGGATAGCCCCGAATGGTGCAGAGCCCCTCTCCTAGCCATTTTGGGAACAATAAATACTGTGTGACATCAGCAGGGAGGGGCGCCCATGCTTGGCTGGCGGCAGTAAGCAGGGTCTGGGGGCCCAGCCACCCCGCCCCCAGCCCACCCCACAGGCCAGGCCTGGGCCACCTGCTCCCTCACTCCGTGCGCAGGATGATGTGGATGCCGGAATCCGTGAATACGGGCCCGCTCATCTCCCCCGTCCGGAGTGCAAAGGAGGCATCTTCAAATGGCTTTTGCATCTGACCTGGGGAAGCGTAAGGGATGATGTTCGGGGAGGCAGGGAGTGGGGGTGGGCGGTCAAGACCTGGCAGAAGCTAGGACTAGGCAGGGCAGCCAGATGGGGCTCCCACCTGCGCCCTGCCTTGCACTCATCTGTCACTAGGTTTATGGCCCTGTTACAGTGCTGAGCAGCCCAGCTGGAGGTGGCAGGGCCATTAAGGAGGCCCCAGGAAGCCCGAGGACAGCATGAGGGATGTCAGGCAGAGCTGCTGGCACTGCTGTGTGCTTAGAGATGCATTTTAGTGATGAATTTGTCTCCCTGGGCTCCATTCCCAGCCCCTGCCACGTCGTGTCTCGTCTGCCTCCTGGGGTGGGCAGCAGCTCCTTGTCGGTTACCCCACACCCCTCACGCCACCCTGGGTATCTCAGGGATGGAAAGGAGGACAAAGAGGAGAAGGGGGTGGTGACCTGGTCCCCTCTGCTCTTCTCTTCCCACTGTCCCAGACATATAGACCTAAACTCAGGACTGCTGATCTGTCCAACCCATCCTCCTCTCACCTCTGGCTCCCCACCAGTAAGGGCGGGTGGAGGACTCCGGGAGACTACTGGGGCTCTCAGGGAACCCTGCCTTACACCTCCAATAGGGGGAGAGGCAAATGGCAGTGTGGTGGGTCTGTGATGGGGAAAAGTGTGCAAAGAAACACACAGAGTGACTCCCCAGCCTGGGATGGAATGACACAGGGAGAAGGCTCGACAGTCTGTCCCCCACCAGCAAGGCAGCCTTTGAAGCCTGAGGGAGGGACTGTGCTGCCACCTGGTGGACCCTGAAGGCCTGTGCAGCAGGGGCCGTGCCATCCATCCTCCACAGGCCCGCTGGTGCCCATTATTTGCGCACCTCTGCTGAAGGCACCCAGGTCTCCCCTGGCCTTGGCTGAGCTGCAGTCACTGAACTGTGAAGCCAGAGATTCAAAGTCCTCTTCTCCCGACTTGATCTTCTGGATGTAGCCTGTGGACACACACGACATGAGGCACACAGGAGACCTCCAAGTCAGCAGCAGGACAGACAGGGCAGAAGGCTCCAGGTGGACGGTGGCACATCACTCAGGATGAAACCGTGCAACCTCTGCTCTACTGCGTGCGTGTAAACACACACACACACACACACACAGGTGAATACTCACCACCCACACATGCTAACACATCCACAAATGCCTTCTCCCTGCGCATGTATGCAGTCATGCCTGGAGTGCCAGGTGTCCGTGAAGTGATGCCTTCCACGTACATGTGCACTGAGGCCCTGCTGTAACCGCAACAGCCATGCCAGTTTCACACCCCACTCCTAACTCCTGCTCCCCCCATCACTCCACCCAAATATAACTCGATCCTAGCATGGTCCCCTCCTGCCTCCCACACATACTCTGAGAAAAGCTAACTCCAGGTCACATAGGGGAGGACAGCAGGAAACCAGGTAGAGGAAGAGGGATGCCAGAGGCTAGGGTCCTCTGAGAACCTCCAGGACAGGATTCTTTTCTAGAATCCTCTAGAAGAGTAGGAAGCCAGAGTGTGAGCCCACCTCTCCCAGAGGAGCCAGCTGAGTTCTCAGCCCCTGGGTGGCCCACTGGGGCATTGTGAAGAGACCCCGGGAAAGGACACGTGTCATTCCCATGGACTACGGCCCCAGAGGCAGCTGACAAGGCTATTTTCCCAGCTGCCCTAACAGGGTGTGTTGGCAGAGCACCATATTCTCTGTGTGGCCCCAACTGTCCCCACTAGGTACTGATTTCCTCTGGATGGAGAGGGAGGCTGGGGCTAAGAGGACAGAAAAAGGCCCCAGTAGAGGGGCCTGGGGGAAGCAACAAGCATCACTATGACTTTCCTTTGGGTTCAGAGCACGGGGACTCTGTGTGTGCAGGTAGAAAGGAGCCACCAGCTGCTCTTTTGAGTCCAAGCAGGAGCCCTTGGCACCAGAACCCATCCCTCCCTCCCTGAAATGTCTGTCCTACTCTGGCCAGCTGCCCTGGCACGTGAATGAGTGCCCCTGCAGGCCTCCTCCCTGTGCCCACAGGCTCAGCCTCAGGGGGGCTCCCACATCTGGCCCCAGACATCCACTCCACTTGTGCCTGCGTGGCTTTCATGACCACCCCTCTCCCAGAGCCATGTGCCTACCTGGCTCAGCAATGGGACACCAGCACGCATGGGATGGGAGTCACCCTCCCACACCTCCAGGGTTTCTGCACACCACTGTGATGCTTTGAACGCTGCTCCTGTCTGATCCCAACACGGCTGTGACACACCTGCCTGGTACCTGAGTTGCACAGGAACACTATGGATTCATCTACCTGGTACTCTAAGGCTCAGACATCCAACCAGGGTAACCTGCCTGATGCTGGGCTGCAAACCTCACCAGGCCCATCAGCCTCAGTTTCCTGTTTGACCTCAAGGTCACTGTCATCCATCTGCCAGGGACCAGTTAAAATGGCATGACTATGACTATGACTATGTTGCCATCACCTATTCACTGCACATCACAGCAGCCACTGCATGCTGTGTCCTGGTGTCTGATCTGCTTGATACTCCCATAAACATGCTCATCACCTGTTTTCCCCACGTCCCTGTCACAGGGGTCTGTTCTTGGCCACAAGATGCAAGGGACTCTTCGGATCCCTGTGTCCCCTCAGTTCAGTCTTACACCCCCCCAGCCTTGCCCTGCTTCTCGCCCATGTACCTGCCACCTTGGTGCCCATAACGCCACCCTTAGGTATCTCTTCCCGCCTGAAGCTCGCCTGCTCTCTTCTGGTCTCACCCAGGAGGCTTCCTTAAGATCTGGCTGTGTGAGGTGCCTCCCTGGGTCTGCACTCAACACTGTCCTGTTTGTGCGTCTGTGACCTGCCTCACTCTGGGAGGAAAGGGCCTGGATCGGCCTTGCTCACTGCTCTGTCCCCAGCACCCAGTGCTGTACACAGAACAGGTGTTCACTAATGTTGAAGGAATTCATGAATAAATGAGACAAACAGGCCACGGGGAAGGAAAGAGCTTCTGCCACTGGGCTCTGTAGGCAGAAGTGCTGAAATCTTGTACTTTTTCTGTGAGTTTCAGGCCCAAAGGCTGAAGAGGTGGCAAGAAAGGAAGTACAAACCAGAGCCCCCGGCCTTTCCCCAGCAATGTCCTGGCCTCCCCTCACTGTGTTAGTGTCACCAAAACAGTGTTCATCCAACCCCTGTCCAACAGAGCTCCAGCTAGGGCACTGAGAGCTAGGCAGACCAGGGTGGCCTCTTGGGGAGCTCCCAGTCTGGTGCAGGCACATTCCCCCCACTTTGGACAGTTCAGGAGCCCCTGAGACAGGAGGCACAACAGAATGGCATCTGCTCCTGCTGGCAGATCACAACATATCCCAGAGGCTGAGGAGGGTGGACTCTGAACCTTAACTGCTGTGTTCAGATCCCAGCTTTACTGCTCCTGAGCTGTGACCCTGGTGGGTGACTTTTCTGCTTGGAGGCTCACTTGCCTGACCTGTAAAATGGGTTAATTAGCAGCTCCCACCTTGGAGAGCTACTGTTAGGAGTAAAGAAGTTACTGCTGGAGCAGGATCTGGACCAGAGCAAGCCCTTGACAGCTGTTGTCCCCATAATACAGACTGAATTGTGTGCCTGTAATTTGTGTTGAAGCCCTAACCTCTCAACGTGACTGTATGTGGAGATGGGCCTTTACAGAGGTAATTAAGGTTAAATGAGGTCATGAGGGTGGGGCCTTGACCCGATCATTAGTGTTCTCATAAGAGACACCAGCGAGCTCCAGCTTTCTCTCCCCATGGGGGCACGCACAAAGGCCATGTGGCGACACATCAGTGGGCAGCTGTCCATAAGCCTGAAGAGAGCCCTCACCGGAACAGTCAGTCAGAGACTTGATCTTGAATTTCCAGCTCTGGAACTGTGAGAAATAAATCCCCATTGCCTAAGTCCCCCAGGCTTTGGTATTCTGTTATGGCAGCCCAAGCCAACACAGCAAAATTACCAAAGGGGAAGTGATGAACGAATGGGGTGGTCTCTGACATTAAAAAGGTCTAGAGACAAACAAGGGAAAAAACCTTGACAGTAAAAAGGTGACAGGTTGAGTTCTGTCGTCCCAGAAGACCCAAGATCCAGCAGGAAGGGCGCAGAGAGACCACAGACCCAGCAGGCTGGAAAGGAGTCACTGACCTAGGGTGGGGGACTTGACCAAAGGCATGCACTGACCCTTGATCCTGGGTGTGGGTGTATTTGGGGGGCACTGTTGTTCACACCAGGGCCTCCCTGAAGCCCTAAGCCCTGGGAATATGGGGGCAGAGGGATGGAGAGCAGGTGGGGAGGGCTTCTCCATGGCCTGGCCTCCTTAGACAAGGACACCGGCAACTCCAGGCAGCCAGTTCTTGGATCTCTGATAGCCCCTGGCCACAGCCCAGCAGCTGCAGAGGAGCCGACGCTGAGAAAAGGAGCATCAGCAGAAAACTTGGATGCGCTGGTTTTCACTGCAGGCAGCCTGTCCCCTTGGGGCAACAGGGAGCACCGGCTCTAAGTGGATACTGATGGGACTCCAGACCAGGTTGCCAGCTACAGATCGTGCTGCCCCAGTCCTCATCTCCTGATCACCTGGAACGAGCCATGACAGGAGGAACATTCACTTTCAGGGGAGAAAATAGGAGGCCCAAAAGCCCCAAGCTTGCTGACACGGCACCACAGCCTGCATCTCACTGCTCCCTCCTAACAACCCTGAAGGAGGCCTGGCCCAGCCCCATCTCAGTGTCTCGGGACGCTGAGGCCAAAAAGAGGGAGATCACTGCTCAAGGTCATCAGAGGGTCTGCATGCTGAGCCCACTGGCGCCCTGCATTCTTGCCCAGAGCTCTTCCCATTGGCTTTGGGGAAGCAGCAGGGGCTACCTGTGAACAAAGGCCTTGCTTGACCTTGGCCCCCCACCACACATGCCTAAATGACTGAGGTCAAGGCTTCATCACGTAGAAAGTGAGTGCCAGACACAGCCCATTGTTCTACTAAGCACTCCCTGGATTTTCATCGCCATCTTGTCCCCGTTTTACAGAAAAGGAAATTGAGGCTCTGAGGATGAAGGCATTTGCTTAAGGCCACATAGCTGGCACTAGCGTCCATCTCTGCGTGACTTTAGGGTGGGCCACACTGGTTCCAACCCTACCCCATCCCTTCTGAATTCTGCCTCCTAAACCTCTCTGGAATCTGTCCCACCCCTCCCACCCACCTCCAAGTTCAAGTCCCATCACTTCTAGCTCTAATCCCTCCCACGGCTTCCACCAGGCCCTCCCCAATAGGCAGGCCTGCCCTGCTTCTCTAACCCTAGTCTGCATCCACTTAAAGTCAGGCCCCAGGGCCTGCTGCTTACTGGGAGCACCCCCACCCCAGGTAACCCTCCCCAAGATCCAACCTGACCTCAGCCTCTCAGGTCCCCACCGCAGTGTCGGCCCCACCACTCACCTGTCCGTCCTAGAGATGGGCGGAGGCATCCTCACTGCCACTCCCAGGCAGTCCCTGTAGCCCATTTTCCTTCCAAGACACAACGAGATCTCACTGTGCCCACCTGTCTTAGCCTCCTGACATCTCTTGCCAGGACTGTCCCAAGAGTTTCTGCCTTTGGTCTGGCTGATCTGCTGAACCCAAGCCCTCTCCCAGTTGCCTCCCCCAAGTTCTCTTCCTCTGGCTCCTCAGACTGAGTCAGTCCCTCCCCAGACTGCTCCTCTTCCCAAGTCCCCTCTACTAGTAGTGGCACCTCTTGCTACTCAATCTCAAATGCCTGTTACCTCTTGCTCAATCTCATGTGTTCCAGAAGCCTTGGAATGGGGACCACTTGAGCTGGAGGACCCAAGACTTCATTTCAAGATTCTCTCTGGGCTTTCCCCACCTACTTCCTCCTTTTCCCCTGGGGCAAACAACCCCCCATCCCCACTTTCACTCTTCTCTAACACTCATAGTCAGTCCCAGCCAGCCTGGGGACCCTCCAGCTTCCCTGGTCCTTCACCCTGGAGCCACACAGTTCTGAAACCACACCACTGCAGGGTCCCTCCTGGGTCACACTTGGCCATGTGTTTCCTGCTATCACCAGGAAAGACCCTAATTCTTTGCCTCACTCTCGGCATTCCTCTGCCTGGCTGGGACCTGCCCTTGAAGGACCTGGTCCCTTTTCAGTCCCCTGCACAGCCTGGCCCCAGGCCTTTATTTCTGTCATTGCCTCTGCCAATAATCCTTCCCACTTCCTACTGGTTCATGAAACAGTGCTGTGAGTACTAACATAGCCAGGCTGTGTGTTGGGCGGTGGAAGTACAGTGGGGAGACAGATCCAGTCCCTGCCCTCACAAAGCTCAGGAGGCAAGAGTTTTAATCTGCCTTTAAGACTGTGTGCAAAGAAAAAGGAAAAAAAAATCAAAATGATGCCAACAAGCTAAAAGAAAACAGTGTCAGCTGGGTTTCAAACTAATGTGCATCATAAAACAGAGATGTACTTGCTCAAAAAAAAAAAAAAAAAAGGTTCTGTGCAAGAATTCAGATACTCTCTACAATGCTAGGAGGCTGCAGGTGCCATTAATCATGCCAGACACCATATGGGTGTGTGTGTGCAAGTATAAGAAATATCCTACAAGCCAGGTACTGGACCAAGTGATATGATGGTTAAACAACAGCCAATACTGATGGAGTGTGTAGCCTTTGCCAGGCCTGTGCTAATAACAAGCATAATCACTGTTAGCAATTTTACTAGCTGCCAGGTGCTATTACTCCTGCTTTACTGTATTACGTTGGAGTCCCCACAACTTCCCTATGGGTGGATCCTGTTAGCATCATACTAACTTTAGAGGTGAAAGAGACTGAGGCTTGGAGATGTTAAGTAATTTGCTTAAGGTCACACAGCCAGGACCTGGCAGTCAGATGGGAATTCAGGCTGTCTGTGCATGGGTGAGGGACCAGTTATGTGGGGTAGCAATGGCCAGGGAGAGGTCTGGTGTCTCTGGTGGGAGAGGCTCAGTGGATGATGAAATCGCATGGAGGTGCAGACCAGCACTGTCCAACAGAACTTCTTGCACAGACGTAAATATTTCATATCTGTGCTGTCCAAGATGGCAGCCACTAGCCACATGTGGCTACTGAACACTTTAAGTGGGGCCAGCACTACTAAAGAAACAATCCTTATGCCCTGGCTGGTGTGGCTCAGTGGAGTGAGCACCAGCCTGTGAACCAAAGGGTCACTGGTTTGATTCCTAGTCAGGGCACATGCCTGGGTTGTGGGCCAGGTCCCTAGTGTGGGGTGTGTGAGAGGCAAACCCCATCCCTTCCTCTCTTTCTCCATCCCTTCCCCTCTCTAAAAAGAAATAAAATCTCAAAAAAGAAGTAATCTTTAATACTACTTAATTTTAATTAATTCAAATGGACACAGCCACATGTAGGTAGTAGCAGCTACACTGGACAGCTCTAGATCAGGGTTCTCCCAACAATGGCCCGCAGGCCAAAGCCTGCTATTTTTGTAAAGAGAATTTTACTGGCATTATAGCCACGCCCACTTGTTTACTTTTTGTCTGCAGCTGCTATCACGTTACAAAGCAGAGCTTACAGAGACTATATCGGCAGCAGAACCTAAACTATTTACCATTGGGCCTTGTGAGAAGAAGTCTGCCAGCCACTGCTCTACCAAGGAATAGCCTCCTCTCCCTGGGCAGAATAACCTTCAAACTGCTGGCCAGCCATGTACTGCTGCTGTACCTTTCCAGCCTCTTGTATGGGGCCTTGTATGCGCTGCAGAACCCTGCTGGATAGTTTCAACAACCGTTCCCACTGACTGGGGGCCCACTGTGTACCACACACTGTCTTATCCCGCTGGGTTTTCACAACGAGCCTCAGAGGCAGGTATACAACAATGTCCATTTTATAGAGGTGAAAAGTGAGTCTCAGGGAGGTGACTCAGGTCCCCCAAGGTCATAGAGCTTATAAGGACATAGCTACTACCTCAACCCAGGCCTGCCAGCCCCCAAGGCTGGGTCCTCCCACTCCTACAGATGGAAAGAAAAGAAGAGATGGCTGTGTGGGCCAGGCTCATGTCATGTACACGCACTTCCATGTTAGCCAATGCCACACCTGACAGCTGAGCAAGCTGGGGCGGAGGGTCTGGTGTGATTTCTACAAGGCTTGCTCCGGCCCCCTGGGGGAGAGAGGCCCCCCTCCCCCCAGACCCTGTGTCCAGCCCTGCTCACTGTTGATCAGCTCCAGGGCCTCCTCCTTGGTCCGAGTGATCTTCTCTTGCCTCCAAGACGAAGGCCGGCGTGACTGGCTGTGCTTGACCAGCAGGTGTGAGCAGCGGACCCTGGTGGGTTCCCCCTGTCCATTTTTGCCGCTGCCACTGCTGTTGCCACTTGGCCGCTCCCACTGGCTGGCATTAGTGATGTGATTGAAGTAGTACACCCGGCCTGGAGGGACAGGAGGTGGGAAACTCAGCTGGGCCTGCTCACAGGATGCCACCCTGAAGTCAGAAGAACGGACTGGCCTATGAGACACCATCATTCAGCAAATCCACTGTGTGCCCACCATATGCCACAGGCCCTTAGGGAGCTACCATTCTAGGTGGGGGCAGATCGGCATCAGTCAAGCAAATAAGACTTGGTAACTTCAGTCATTGATAACTTTGAATAACCCAGGGTGACAAGAGAAGCAGCCAGGGTGGGGGAGATGAAGTGGTTCAAAGCATGCATTCAGCAGTCAGACCACCTACGCAAATCTGGCTCTGCCCTCACTCACTGCATGACCTACCTTCCCCAGGCCTCCATTTTCTCACCTGTAAAATGGAGACAACAACACTACCTGCCTGTAGGGTTGTTGTAAGGACTAAATAAATTCGTATCTCTAAAGTGCTTAGTACAGCTCCTGACACACATTAAGAGTGTGATAGCTATTACTATTGCTATTTTATAGACAAGAAAACTAGGTAATGTTCCCTGAGTGCTTACTGTGCCCCAGGCACATTATGCCAAGAGGCAGGAACTGTACCCAGATGTCACACACCAAAGCTCTGCTCTTTCCCCTATAGCGTACTGTGCCGCACAAAGTGGGCCCAGCAATACTGGGGGCCAGATGTTACCCAGGGACTGAGGAGCATGGTGTGAACACTGCACACAACTTGAACTGGAAGGGACCCAGTAGAAAAGGGGTGTCATCCCAGGGACCCAGAGTTTGCCTGGGTTATATGGAGGACTTGTGGCCAGCACTTATGAAGGGCTGGGTGCCACCCCTGAGGACTGTCAGGGTCAAGCCACGCAGAAATGGCAGGACTGGGGGTCCAGAGTTGAGCCCCCAGGTTCAGGTTTATGCCACAGGTCACAGCCACAGGCCAGGGCTAGAGTAAGGTGAGCAAGAGCTGAGCCACTGATGGTCTCTAAAACCTTAGCCATGGACTCTAACTCCCTGAAAAGTGGTGGTGAAGAGGTAAGGCCATCAAACTGCCTGGGGGTTAATGTGGAGCGTGGATGAGGATGTATGCAAAGTGCTCACCAGAGGGCCTGGTGTTCAACAAGCCAGAGTTATTACTGTGACTATGATTACCGTGGGCAATGGAAGCAATGGAGTAATTTGCAGGGACGGTTCCTCTGCAGTTTGCAGTGACAAGGGCATGGGGCTCTGGAGTCAAATTCACTGGGTTCTAACCCAGCCCTAAGCCCCCCACCAGCTCAAATGAATGACCTTGGGCAAGTTCCTTACATTTTCTGGCCTCAGTTTCCTCACCTGCAAAATGAAAATAATGGCAACCGACTTCCCAAAGTTGTGGCCATTCAGAGAGAAGAAACTTAAAACGTTTGGCACAATGATTGGTGCTGATAAAAGTGCCCTGTCGTCGACATAATTATTGTAGATTAGCCTTAAACCGGACCAAAGAACAAGAGCCCTCGTCAGGCAGAATATAACCATAGGCTCAGGATTAGGTGTAGGTGGCAGGCGTGGTAGCAGGGTTAGGTTGTGCATCCGAGGCCCGGCAACACCTTGGAGCCACACCCTGAGCATGAGCTTGGGGTGTCCTCTTCCAGGGGTCATTCCCAGGGCCCAAAGGGGTGCAGAGACGTTCCCCAGCGACATCAGGTGCATTAGGCCGAAAGATGTCAGCCAGATTCGCAGGGCCAGGGCCATCGCCGGGAGAGATGCCACGGGATCACCACCCCGCCCACCCCCCCAACCCCCCGCAGCGCGCTGGGCCTCCCCAGCCCCGTCCCCGCCTCAGTTTTCTTCGGCTTCCCAACTCCAGAGGCTCGAGCCTCTACAGGACCGGCCGGAGCCGTTACCCGGGACGACGAGGAGGAGCCAAGACCCCGCGGGAATCGGGCGGCTACGCCGTGCCCGAGGGGCAAGCTCGAGTCTCGCTTCCGCAGACCCGCGCGGCCCCGCCCCAGCCCCGACCCCCGCGGCACCTGAGCTGCGGCTCATGCGCTTCTCCCAGCCGAGCGGCAGCTTCTCTTCGTCCGCCATCTTCCCTCCTGCTGCAGCGCCTGCTCCGCCCCCGCCGCACCGCCTCTACCACCCGCGCCCGCCCACCACCTCCACCTATTGGCTAGTAGAGCTTAGAACAAAAGCCTGGTAACGACACTTATTGGGTACCTTAACTGGGTTTCTTGCTTTCTATTGGGCAGAAGCGAGAGTAGGCGTACCCCCGCCTTTTTTTTTTTAACCTGAGCCACGCCTTCCTCCTCTCTTCGGCCCTTTTGGTGGTGAGGAAGGGATACACTCCCACCTTCTCAAGACCCTTTGGCAAGCTTCGGAGAAGTCTCTACCCCTTTCTACGCGTCCTTAGCCACAGAACCCATCCGATTGGCTACTGCAGCAGCAGTGCCGTTCTTCCTAAACCATTTCCGGACGTCCGCAGACCCCCATGCGGAAGTGTCTGGCTGGTGTGGAGGTAATGGCAGTCGATGGGGTAGTTGGAAGATGCGGTACTGCCTTTGCTGTTGCCGTAGCAACGCAGTTGCCTTGGTGACGAGCAGCTGGTAACCAGAAACCTGAATTTGGCTGCTCCATCCTCCCTCTTCCCACCTCTTTCCTCTAGTTTCCTCTCAGACTATCCCACTCCTTTTTATATTTTGTGCAAAGCTAACCCTTTCCCTATGCCCCCGACCCAGACACTTTGGTATCTTGGAACCTACTCACTTCACTATTTTTCTCTCAGTGTGACACTGACTTTTGCCTCCATCCTGATGACTCGTGGTTGTTGGCACTGCCACTCAGATGGGGACATGGGAGGAAGCGCAGGTGGGAGGAGGATGAATTCAACTTTAGACAATTTAAAATGGAGTCTGCAGCGCCCATGGGATACTGAGGAGGTGGTTGGGGACCCAGGGATGGAGATACATATGGAAGTTAGACATTAATGGGGAAGAGTTCAAATACAGTTCATCTATAGCATGGACCCTCATGTCACCTTTAAAAAGGATGAGGTGCAGTGACATGAAAAAACAGGGAAACTTGTCCACAAAGTAGAGACACGGTGCAGTAGAAGGTTAACAGCGCTCAAGAGCCAGACTGCTTGAGTTCAAGCCTGGCTCCACCATTTACTATGACCTTGAACAAATTACTTACTTAACCTCTGCATTTCAGCTTTCCCATCTATGAAATGAGGATAAGAAATAACATATATTTTATATATACCTTTGATGTAAAGATTAAATGAGTTAATTTATAACACTCAAAACAGTGCCTGGCCTATACATAGCAAGGTTGTATTTGCTGGGTGGAAAAAAGTAAATCATAGTATAGCATAGCAGTTATAGTACAGCATAGCAATTATAGTGTGTAGAAAAACACAACAAATCAACAAATAGTTACTTAAAATAATGACATCAACCCTGGCTGCTGCGGCTCATTGGACTGAGCGCCAGCCCGCGGACCAAAAGGTTGCCGGTTCAGTTCCCAGTCAGGGCACGTGCCTGGGTTGTGGGCCAGGTCCCCAGTAGGGGGCGCATGAGAGGCAACCAATGTATCTCTCACACATTGATGTTTCTCTCCTCTTTCTCCCTCCCTTCCCTTCTCTCCAAAAAGTAAATAATAATAATAAAAAAGGAGTGGACCAATGACCCTTGAGACACAATTCCTTTAAAAAATGACATCATTTATGGAAAGATATCAAAGCATTAAAAAACATAAAAAGGAAAACTGCTGAATAGTATCAATATTAGAATATGTATAATTGCTTCAACTGTGTAAAAACTATAGGTTTATATCAGAAAATTTCTGGATTCAATCAAATGTTAATGACTACCACTGGTGATGCAGGTAAAGGAAGAAATGAGAAACTTAAATATGACATTTTGATTTTTTACAGGCATGTATTAGCATAATAATCTTTTTTAAAAAGAATTTTAGACTTAGGGCAGAGTTGCAAAAATAGTATAGCGTTTATATGGAATATAGACCTTCACCCAGCCTTCCCTTGTATTAGCATTTAATAACAGATGCTAATAACAGAACAGAGGTTCTTAACCAGAGGTGATTTTGTTCCCCAGGGGACATTTGACAATGTATTTTTTTTTAAAGATTTTATTTATTTATTCTAGGGGGAGGAAGAAGAGGGGAGAGAGTGAGACGGAGAGAAACATTGATCAGTTGCCTCTCATATGCGTTCCACCCCAGGACCAAACCCACAACATAGGCATGTGCCCTGACCAAGAATTGAACCATTGACCTTTTGCTAGCAGGAGGAGGCCCAACAAGCTGAGCCACACCTGTCAGGGATTGACAATGTCTTAACATTTTTGGTTGTCACAAAAGAGGGGAGGGAAATGTTACTGGCATTTAGTGGGTAGAGGACAAGGATGCTGCTAAATAACCTATAATGCACAGCCTCCACAATAAAGAATTATCCAGCCCAAAATGCCAACAGTGCCAGAGCTGAGAAACTCTGCCATGGAATATCAAAGACGGCAACATTGGTACAATACTATTAGCTAAACTAGACATGAATCCACATTGTCACATCTCCTTAGTCTCTTCCCATATGTGACAATTTTTAGGTCTTCCTTGTCTTGCATGATCTTGATGCTTTTGAATAGTAGAATGGCCCTGATCTTGATGTTTGGCATGATGGGGTTTGTTGGGTATTTTCTTATGATTAGATTGAGGTTATACATTATTGGGAAGGATACCATAGAGACGATATAACCTCAGTACATCATACCTAGTATGCGATGTATTCCTGGTTGTAATAAGGTGTTTGTTGCTGCAATAACAAATCACCCCACAATTTAGTGGCTTAACATTTATTTTCTCACAGCTTCTGTGGCTCAGGAATCCAGGCACAGGTTAGCTGGTGTCAGCAAGGTGGCTGTGGTCTAATCTGAAGGCTTGAGAGGGCAGGATCCGCTTCTAAGCTCTCTCCTGTGTCTGCTGGTAGGCTCCAGTTGCTAACAGGATATTTGTCTGAAGACTGCAGTTCCTTGCTGGCTACTATTTGGGGGCCTCCCCATAAGGCAGCTCACAACATTAGCAGCTGGCTTTCATCAGTGAACACGTGAAAGAGCAAGACAGAAGCCAGTCTCCTTGCAACCTCATCTCAGAGGTGATATGCCATCACTTTTGTCATGTTCTATTTGTTTGAATCTAGGTCTAGTCTATAGTCAAGAGGAAGGGATTACACAAGGGTGTGAATACACAAGGACAAGGGGATCATTAGGCGCCACTTCAAAGGCTGCGTACCACACCTGCAATGTTAACTTTGATCATTTGGTTAAGGCAGTTTCCGAACTTACTATTGTAATGAATGAATACTTTTGAGGAGATACTTTGAGACTGTGACCTTTCAACATGTCTTCATCCTTTTTGTTTGGGCACTTCCTACTTCCTGAGATCACAGGATGCTCCATGCTCAGCTCGTATCTTCCCTGCCCCTAGCTCTGGAAACAATCACTTCTCCAAGAATCCCTGGCTTCTTTTATTGGAGAATGTTATTTAGACACCAAGACCTGGGTGTTGGGCATGCTCACTGCTAGTGGGGTGTCACTGCTTCTGGTCTCTCTAGGTGGAAAAAGGAAGTAAATGTATACACACGTATCTGCATTGTCCATATAAATAGTAAATAAAAACCATGTCCACAGGGATGCCTCCAGGACTAATCCAGTCCTACAGGGTTTGTTTCAATCACACCCTTCCACCCACTGATCCTCATTTTATTTGTAACTTCTTTCTCCAGCAGTGAGAAACCTGGCTCTCATTATTTGCAGTATATTTACCCATTTGTTCAACTGTGTGGACACACGTGTATGAAGTTTCAGAACTGCTAAATCATACCCGTGAGGAACGTATTTACCAGCTAGAGTACAGTGTTTTTGCACACTTTTGTCCATAACCTTCCCAGTACCCATCATATACTACTTAAATTTTTTTTCTAAGATTTTATTTTTAGAGAAGAGGAAGGGAAGAAGAAAGAGAGGGAGAGAAACATGTGCAAAATCCATCAATTGCTTCTCACACACCCCCAGTGGGGGACCTGGTCTGCAACTCAGGCATGTGCCCTAACTGGGAATTGGGCCCACAGCCCTCCAGTTCACAGACCAATGCTCAGTCCCCTGAGCCACACCAGCCAGGACCCCCACCATACACTTTTCCCAAACTTAGGTCAGCTTTCGTCTTCAGCTTCTTCAGTGTAGTCATGTGATTCATCTGTTAACACAGGCAGATTCATTTGATGGCCTGCATTCCATCTTTCTTCCTACATCCTTCTTGACAAATGAAGAGTTCTGCATCTACCACCATAGTGCCCTCCATACTGCCCTTTTATGTTTTAAAAAAAAGCATAACAAAAATCAATAAAAACACTAATTAAAAAGAATGGGATATATAATACATATGGAAAAATGTCAAAAGCATAAAACAGCAAACTGCATGGTATGTGATTACAGAATGTATAATTATCCCAGTTGTATAAAAACTATAGGTTGTGTTTCAGAAAATGTCTGTATTCACTAGAATATGTTAATGACTTCTCCTGGTGGGAGGGGTGGTTTAATATAAGACAATTTTTAACATAACATCTGGATATTTTTACAAGCACATATTAGTATAGTTATCTGTTAAAAATAAAACTGATGTTTATACCAATGCACTGAAATAGTCCTGACCTAGGAGACTGGAGTGGGGAAAGGGGTTTCACTTTTAGTATGTACTTTTCTATGCTGATTTGAATTTATAAGGAATCACCTTGTAAAGGCTTTCACATAGCTTAGTATTACATTTGTTTTTTGCTTTACTTCAGGTTTTATATTTGTTAATTTCTTATATATATTTTTAAATCAAATTTATTGGGGTGATACTGGTTAATAAAAGGCTGTCATGGAGTTAAAAAATTTCAGTGCGGGTTTGTACTTTAACAGACAGGTAAAGGGGAGACTGAGCTCTAAGTGTAAGAAGAGGAAGGGTACCTGGAAATAGATATCTCTTAGGGACAGGAGGGAAGCCAGGAGGCGGTAGAGATGCGACTAATGGAGATAAAAGAGAAACATTCTCAACTGACTACAGGCCAGCAGCATCCCAGGCAGCTGGCAGACTCACCTCCCAAGAAGCTTGGTGGTGAAGGGAAGGCAAAGGCTGGGAGGAGCTTGGGGGGAAGGGAAGGAGCATTGGGCTGGACTTGACTGTGTTTGTGTACTGAGGTAGGATAGAGCAGGTCAGTGCAAGAGAGGGGAGAAAGAATGGAGCTGGGTTTGGGGTGAAGCTCTTGAGAAGGCTCCAGTATACAGGTCTGGGAAAGGACAAGGCCAAGGTTGACCCTAGGATCTATGGCTAGGGGAACAGAGATGGGGTGTTTGGAGTCCTGTCTACTCACATCTCAGGGAAGGCTGGAGATAGCTAATAAAACCACAGAGCAGACATCCTGCTGTTTTAACTGCACTATCTCACTGAGATATGAGTGTCATCGTGGTACACCATTTCGAGGAGGAAACTGAGGACCAGAGAAGCTGACTTCCCCAAACCCCACTACTAATGATCAGTCAAAATTCAGCCTATGCCACACTGTCTTGCTCTGTCTACCAGGACTTCATAAGTGCCAGGAACTGAAGATGCTTAACCATGTTTTGTCTCATTGGTACTTCACAGCATGACAATGAACTATCAGCTCCAGTTTGGAAAAGGAGGTGAAGGCTTGGGAAGGTTAAGTAGCTTGCCCAGGGTTACTGCTGGTGTCAGACTGTGGCATCCTACCCACAGTCGTCTGAATCCAGAACCTGTGTTCCTAAGTACTACATCTACTGTTCCTACCTGGAGGCTCCTTGGTCTATCAGGGTGAAGATCATCTCCGGATCTCTTGCCCTTCAGAAACCCATGGAAAGCCCCAGAGTGCCGGGCTTCCACTATACTGGTTTGCTCTTCCCTCACTGATCCAGTCAATTTTGAGTCCTTACTGAGTAGCTGCGCGCTAAGGGTATAGTGACAACAAGACGCCAACCTCCCCTCCTTAAACAGCTCTCATTCAAAGATGACAACAATGAATCAAGTTGCTTCTAAGTTTTTATTAACATGACTTTTTAAAAACAAGCATCCATACCAGTGTGGGGGCTGAGGGTGGGAGAAGAGGGGAGAGTTAGGGAGGGCAGAGTGTAGAGAAGGAATTCTGCTTTATTGGTAATAAAGCTCCAGGTTCATCCCATCGTGGATTTCATCTGAAGTAAAAGTGTTAAGGAATCCTTCCTATGGGTTCGGTCCCCAGCCTTTCACCTCTCACAGCTGGGACAGGGCAGCTTGAGCGCTCAGCCCAGGGCCAAGGAAGCCATTTTGGACTGGGTCATTTTGATATGAAAAGAATCCAAACTATTAAAAAAAAATGTTCATGATCCTTTTGCACAGCTGACTCATTCGACCCTGACCTCCTGTCCACACTAGGTGGAGCTCAGTAATAAATATTTTGACCTTAAAGTGTTTCCTAAGCCTCAAAACATTTAACAAGGAAACTACACTCCTCCTCCAACAAAATAATCACGTGACTCCCATTTTCTAAATGCTTACCATGTGTTACATACTAAGTAAACATCTTATAGCATAATATCGGACTCAGTATTGAACAAAGACAACCAGGACGCAGTGTGTGGACCCTTCCTCAAGAAATCACACAAAGGATACAGTCCCCCAGAGAAACGTGGTCCTTAAAAATCGTGTACCTGAAAGACAAATACCAAATGATTTAGCCTATAAGAGGAATCTAATGAACAAACGAACAAAATAGAACCACAGGCATGGAAACATGGAACAATGAAAGTGACCAGAGGGGAGGGGGAGAAGGATACTGATGGAAAGAAGGGGAAGGGACTAGACAAAGAACATGTATGAATGACCCACGTATATGAACAACAGTATGGGAATTGACTGTGGGAGCAGGGGTGGACTGGGCAGA
Organism: Tonatia bakeri; assembly: GCA_004024845.1. Lineage (NCBI taxonomy): Eukaryota > Metazoa > Chordata > Mammalia > Chiroptera > Phyllostomidae > Tonatia > Tonatia bakeri. The sequence continues at coordinate 19,020 of PVIA01011179.1, forward strand.
GGGGGGCATAGGGGGAAAACTGAGCCAACCATAATAGAATAACTAAAAAATGATTTGAAAAAAAGTAAAACACAAAACAAAACAAAAGAAAAAAGGCGTACCTACGGGATAGCAACCTTTCAGACAGACACCTGAGGCGGCTCTTCGCCCTGGAGGTAAGCTAAGGAAGCCCTGCCTGAGCAAAGAGCTGTCTGCAGCACTCCCCCAGCCCAAACCTTCTGATGTAGTCCTGTCCAGTCAGTCCCCCAGCTCTGTCACGGCACTCACCACTTCTTTAATACGATCTTGTTCCAACGGGTACCCGTTTGGGCTGCGATCAGCTTCTTAAGGTCCCCGATGGTGTCATCGGTGCTGGGCGCAGAAGGGTTAAGGAAAATGGTACGGAGTAGTAGAACGAATAGGGCACTGCAGGGCTGAATGCACTTTGCCAAGACCCCATCCGCCCCCTCTACAACACAGACTGAGTTGTCTCACTCCAAGCACCCCCAGGGACCACTGTCTCTCCGCCACCAGTGGATACTTGCACTTTACGCGGACCTTCTTCCCCAGACGGTCGTTGCAAACAACCTCGATCATCCTGTCTGGAACTACAGAAGGCAGTAGTTGGGAAGCAGCAGAGGCGGGCCGTCAAAGTCTCCCAGGCCCCAAGACCTCCGGTTTAGACTTACGTTTACTCCCCAACCTCCCAGACGCCAGTCCTCCAGGACCCCAAGTTCCGAGTCCTAGGACCGCGGATTCCACCTAGCCGCGCCAACCCCCCTTTAGGTCGCCTCTCTCGGGACTGTAGACCGTCGACGGCCGGGTCCCGACAGCTTTCTCCGACTCCAGACCGCTCCACTTAGCCCCTCACCTCGATTCGCCTAGAATCTGCCGACGCCACAACCTAGTCCTGCGAGAGCGAAGCCAGGGCCAGAGTCGACACTGAGAACCGGAAGCGGAAGTGCGCAGCTTAAAGCGCCCGCCCCTCCCCTGGTGCTAGTTAACAGCCCATCACATACCAGCCTTGCATAGGCTTGCGGTCCTCAGGCGCGGCTTTGGGGTCCCCAGTTTAGGCAGGGGAAACTTGCAGCTGGTGCGTGGGCCCGAGTGGGGGTGCCAGCCGGTGGAGGGTCGGGGGAAGGGGCATGGAGGGAGAGTCCAGGGGTCAGGGGTCCAGGGCCCAGCTGGTTAAGGCCTTATTCCCAGGGCCCAGCTGACACGGTCAGTTGGTGGGGAACCTAGAGGGGCCCGGGTGACCTACTGTTCCTGAGCCTGCCGGTTCCTCTTACTGCAACTACGGGGCCTACGGGAAGCCGAGTCGAGTCCTGCTCTCTGCCGTCATTCTGGGCTGGGCCTCCCCTCTGGGGTGCAGACTATAGTCGATAAGGGAAAGAAACGAACCGCCTGATCCTGGATCCTGGCCTGGATACCAGCACTTATTAGAATAGACGTTGCACGCTAACGGCAACAGAAGCGAGGAAGGTGGAAACGCACACATGCAAAATCTTCCAGGTTTTTATCTTCAACAAAGGTAGCTTCCGCCCTCAAGGAAGCACTTTGTAGATCTCAAACATACCTTGTAGCCCCTGTACTACAGGCTGGTTCCCAGGGCTGGTGCCACAGGGGGCGCCCCTCCCTATGTTCTGTGGATGAAAGGGAGTTCTAAGGATGGTAACCGCACAGGGTGATCTGATCATAAATTCCAAACTGGGAGGTCATAGTGGGTAGTCTCGTCCCAGGCATACAACGTTTTAGTAAAAGGTTTACTTTGCTTTAAGCAAGCCCTGTTCAATTGTTTCTGAGAATCTAGGTTAACACACCTTTGTAATAAGCCTCAAGACAATCAAGAGAGTACATAATCTTGTTAACTATCCTGTAATCCAATCTCTGCCTTTCTCTCCTTGCTGGTTTCCTTCTTCATTTCAAATGCATAAGAGCTGTAAAACTTGCTCTGTGGAGCACTTGAGATCTTCCCAGCATGTGGTCAGTTTGGCTCAGATAAAGTCTTATAAAAATTCTCTACAGGTGTGGATGTTTCTTATGTTGATACCCCAAGATAAATTGCTGAGGCCTATTTTCCTTAGTGCTTTTTGGTATTTTCCCAGATTATCTACAATGAACATGTTATGTTTGTAATGGGGTGGGGGTGGGGTAGTAAATGTGAGTTGTTTTTTTTTTAGTCCTCACCTGAGGACATTTTTCATTGCTTTTGGAGAGAGAGAAAGGGGGGATAAGAGAGAAAAACATCAATTGGTAGCCTCCCTTACAAGTCCTGACCAGGGATCGAACCTGCAACCTAAGTACATGCCCTGACTGGGAATCAAACCTGTAACCTTTTGGTGTACAGAAGGGTGCTTCAACCAAACTGAGCACATTGGTCAGGGCTGTTAGTTGTTTTTTTTTTTTTTAAAGGAAGTTCTAATTTCTCAACGTTAATCAAAGATAGCTCAAGCACAGGATCATGGCACTGAGTTATGGGCTGGGGGAGATTGGAAAGGGGTAGGGAGCATTTTGGAAAGGGGAGGAAAATAAGTCTGAGGTTGTTGGGGTCTTGGGATCCATGGGGAGCTCCAGCTAGGCTAAGCCATCTTGAGTGGGGCAGGAAATGGGAAGTCCCAGAACGAGACTGCCAATGCTACAGACACTCCCCTGAACCCAGGTAAGAGGGAGAGGGGGCCTCAGAGGACAGGACACCACACCCAGGTAATGTTAATTTGGGGCTTCTTACCAAAGGGCTCAGTGACTGTGCATTGAAGAGCCAGGGCAGCCCCATGCCCCTGCCCGGGAGGCAGTAGGATCTGCAGTCAGATTTGCTCCTTCTTGGGGAGGTAGGTGCTCCTAGGAAGGAGAGGTCTGGGTCCTGACCCAAGGAGCACGTTGGGCAGGCCCCTTCTGCTCCCTTGTTTCCTGGCTTTCTGGCCCAGAGGAAGGAGCTTTCTTATTCTGCAGAATAAGGGATTCCTTCTCTTCATTCTGCAGGTGGGGCAGAAGATGGTTCTTAGGAACCTCCTGTAACTGCTGATGGCAGACATACCTGAGTTCTGAACCTAATGGCAACCTTCACACGCAGGGTTCACCAGAGGGGAATCATCTTAGGGGCAGAGGGAGTTGTTCAGGAGGCCCCTTTTCCTAAAATCTCAGCATGTCAGCAGGCCTTGAAGGTACAGCAATGACCAGGGCTGACCTGCTACCTCAGAGTTCAGTCTGATAGAAGAGGAAGACAAAGAAGAAGACAAATGAAGAGGTTTTTGCAACACACTGTGATGGGTGGTGTGAGTGGAAACCCAGGCCTTGGGAGCCCAGAAGGCATTGCCTCTGCAAGATGATGTGGGTTTTCCGGAGGAAACTGTGACCATAGAGCATCTTGAGGGAGGCCACATTCTGGCATCAGAAAAATTTGAGATTGGGGTCCTGGCATATGACTTGACCTCTGTGCAATTCTTTTGATATTTTCTTTCAGTCACAAGATGGCTGCCAGAGCTGGAAACATGTTTCCTATGCTCTTGTTTAAGGAAAAATATCAACAGTTTTATTTATTAATAAATATTTGGAACTTATTTTTTTACAGGTAATATGTACTTGCACATGGTAAAAATTCAAGCAGTATAAAAATATACACACAGCACACAAAATTGACTTGCCTTCAGACCCCTGCCCCCGCCCCCAGGAACAACTACCCTTAAAAGTTTCCATTTTGCAGCATTGGCCCATACTCAAAAAGGTTGTGGTTTGATCCCTGGCCTGGGTGCATACTGATTATGTTCTTTATCATTTTAAAAATGAGTGATATTTAGCCCTGGCTGGTGTGGCTCAGTGGGTTGAGTGCCAGCCTGTGAACCAAAGGGTTGCCAGTTCGATTCCCAGTCAGGGCACATGCCTGGGTTGCTGGCCAGGATCTTGGTTGGGGGCCTGAGGAGGTGGCCCATGGATGTATCTCCCACACATCTATGTTTCCCTCCCTCTGCTTCTCCTACCCTTCTCTTCTCTCTAAAATTAAATAAAATCTTTTTAAAAATAAATAAAAATGAGTGACTTTTGATAGGACTGTCAACTCAGCCTCTATGGCAACAATAGAGGCTGAGTTGACACTATCAATCAAATGTCACTATCAATCAAAACGAAAAATTCAACATGCCCTTTAACAAGTTATTTCATGTCTACAAATTATTCTCGTGCATATGCATCAAAAAACACTGTTAAGTATTGAAAGGTAGAAGCCACGCACTCCGCCACGTTCTCCGCTCTTGGTCCCGGCCCCAAGAAGAGTCCTCAGGGTTCGTCACAGCCTCCGTTTCACCTTCCTGGCTCCCCCGTGGTCCCCAGCCCCGACCCTCCCCGTCTGCTCCAGGCCCTGCTCCCTGGCCTGTCACCACCCCAGCAACGCCTTTCAGACCTTTCGAGTTTGGTCCGGGACCCGAACCCTAACCTCGGCTCCGTGGCAGGTCCCGGTCCCCACGTCAGCCCCGGCGCTTCCCGTCAAGGGGGAGGTTGGTCCTTGTCCCAAGCCCCGCCCCCGAGGAGCCTCGCAGTCCTTAAGCCCGCCCCCAACCGCCCCCGCCCTTAACCACGCCCCCGGTGTCGCCGGCGCCCCAGCGAGGCCTTCCCGGCTCACTACTGGCTGGAAGCTGATTCTACGCGTCGGGTCCGAATCCCGAGGAGGGGCTGAACCACGTTCCCTCCGAAGGAAAGCTGACTCTCCGCTGGCTACCAGAGGCCGTGGTGACCTCCCTGCCCGCGCCGCGCTACCCTCGCCTCCTAAAGGGCTCCCAGGGCGAGTCACGGAGTTCCTTTACCAGAAGTGGCAATGTGTGTCGGCGGGACCATGGCGACTCTTTCGGACTTGCCGGACTTAGTCCTGTTGGAGATCTTTTCTTACCTCCGGGTCCGGGACCGGATTCGCCTCTCCAGGTGCGGCCTCGCCCCTGGTTGCGAGGGCGGGAGGGGAAGGGCCGGGCAGGGTCGGGGTTGTTCTAACGGCATTCTCCTTCCTCAGGGTCTGTCGCCGTTGGAAGAGGCTGGTGAACGACGGGTGGCTGTGGCGACACATCGATCTGTCCGTCTACCGGGTGAGTGAGGTAGGCGGGGCGGGCTTGGGCCGCGGTCTGGAGGCGGGACCTCAGGGACCAGCCCCTCCCACCCTGGATTTCCAGCCAGGCTGTCCTGGGCACGTCCCGGCTGTGTCACCTCCGTGTTCCTTTGCTGCCTCCTGGCCTCAGTTTCCCCATCTCCAAAGCGAGGATAGCCGAGATTGTTGGGGAATGGGCTTAGTGTCTGAGATGGACATAGTCAGCATATGATAAATGCTGGTTGATGACTAGATTATCACTTATGATTATTATTATTGATGAGTTTTCATGGGAAAATAATTTTCCATAGTCAACTTATTTCCAGAATTAATTTCCTGAGTAGTGCAACTGAACCATTTCCACTTTCTACCATTTGCATTTTTTGTTTTTATTGTGAACTATTTCAGATATATAGAAATGTATAGAGGGTAACATGGTTTCAGAGAAACAGGTATTCACCACCTAGATTTAACCTGGTTTATTCTTTGGCCTTATTTACTGAGGATCACATGAAACACACACACACACACACACACACACGGCATTTATAGATATATATTTTGCCCTTTTTGAAACCCTCCTCAGAGGAACCACCATATAAAATGGAATCGTAATTTTCCTTTGGCGTTTTATTTACTTCCTATTTGTGTGCCCATAAGCCATATACAGTACTGTTAATGTGTTTCTAAAGTTTAGATACTGGTATTCTATTTAGAAAATTAAATGCTGTTTTACCTATATTTCCACCCACAACTAGCGTTATTCACATTACATCACTTTTTAAAAAATTTGTTTTAGAGAGAGAGAGGAAGGGGGAGGGAGAGAGAGAGAAATAAACGTGGAGTTGTTGTGCAGTTTCCGTTCGCGATTAGAGCACATACCCAGGCTGCAGGTTCCGTTTGGTCAGGGCACGTACTGGGAGGAACCAATGCATGTTTCTCTCTCCCCCTTCCTCTCTGAAAGCATTTAAAAAAGTCCTCCTTGAGTGCTTAAAAAACAAAACAAACTTGCAAAGTGGAAAGTTTTGTTTTGTAAGTTTGACAATAATTTATTTGTTGCCAAAACCTGACCTGAAGTGGGTTGAAGATATTAATGTCCTTTTTCTTATTCCACTTAGAATAAATAGTCTTATGTTATACTGAATAACATTAACCTGATAACAGGGTGCTGACTTAGACCCCACTAATAGTGTTACATATGGTGTCTACACCATGTTAATTCTGAATTCTGAAACCCATCTGTCCACAAGGATTTTGGATAAGGAATTGTGGCCCTGTATAGAAATTATTTTTATTGAGATTACCTTTTTAAAAATGATTATTGTTTTCTGTATTATTTTTTCCTATCATCTTATGAAAAATTTTAAACATACATAAAAGTTGAAAGAATAGTACAGGGAGCACCAAGATACGCCACCATTTGTAGTGAACTACATTTGTTTTATCACCTGTTGATCCATCCATCCATCCATCCATCCATCCATCCCTCTTTCCATCCACCAATCCATTTTATTTTCTAAATACATTGCAAAATAAATTGCAGATAAAACAAGCAAAAACAAAAAAAGTTGAAGTATTACTACAGATGAAGCTAAGAGCCTTTGATGGTTGTTTCCTGGTGCCCTTAACCCTTCCCCAGAGTAACTAGGATTCAAAATATACAAAATAATAAAAGGTGGAAAGGAATGTCTCCCCCCAACAATCTTGTCACCCAGGTCACCTTGGCTTTTCCCCCAGAGGCAGCAAATGCACCCATTTTCTTTGGAATCCTTCTGGAGTTATTCTCTGCATGTAAAAATACAATTATCTTTATTAAAAATCAAAACAGGTGGTAGTGGGTATTTACATTTTAAATTTTAATAAAAATCACCAGATTGTATTCCAAAGTATCGAGACTAATTCCCACCAGCAGGGCTTGAGAGCTGGTTCTCCACATGTAGGCTATTTGATATTCTGAAACAAACAAAAAAATTTGTCCTTCAAACTTGAAGGTTTAAATTTGGCCAGGAAGATGTGATTCCTCTGTCAAAAATAGTCAAAAAATTTATGCTGTGTTTTCTTTATTATTTTTCTAGGTAAAATGTACATACAGTGCAATGCACAGTGCTATCAGTTGTTTGTTTTCTCAGTCTAACTTCTTAGGGCTACTTTTTTTTACAGCTTTTGCTATTACCAGGCTGTGATTTTTTTTTTTTAAACCTAGAACTGATGTACCCTGGGCAGTTTTAGCTTTTTTTCAGTTTTCTTTTACGTTATTATTTCTTTCCGAGGTGGTCATTAAAATAGGGATAAAAATCTTGGTTACTTACTCCAGAGCATAATGAGAATCCACTCTGCTGCTAAAGACAGGTCTGTTATAGTCTTTTTCTTGCATTGCTTTCATTCAAATCTGGAAGTCAGAGCGTTGGGGTCAAACTGTTTTGTTACTCTGGAGAAGTGTCTGGTCGGATGAAGTTGGTGGTGGAAGGATAATTCCAGGGGAGCAATAGAACCCCCGCTGGGGTTCATCTGACTCCAGGTAGGTGAGGACCTTGGGAGATCCCTGTGTCTCTCACCTAGTCACCCCTCTCTTTGGCTCTTAGGTGCGGCCTAAAGTCATATGGCATCTCCTTCACCGGTACATGACATCCCGCCTCCATTCTCTGCGCCTGGGTGGCTACCTGCTCTCAGGCTCCCAGGCTTCCCAGTTGTCCCCAGCCCTGATGAACGCTCTGGGCCAGAAGTGCCCCAACCTGAAGCGTCTCTGCCTGCATGTGGCCAACCTGAGCATGGTGCCAGTCACCAGTCTGCCTTGCACCCTGAGGACCCTGGAACTGCACAGTTGCGAGATTTCCATGGACTGGCTCCTTGAGGGGCAAAACCCCACCGTGCTGCCCCTACTTGAATGCATGGTGTTGTCTCGAGTTCCTGCCTTTCGGGATGAGCACCTGCAGGGCCTGACGCGCTTTCGTGCCCTGCGCTCACTGGTGCTGGGCGGCACCTACCGGGTGACTGAGACGGGATTGGATGCAAGCCTGCAGGAACTGAGCTACCTGCAAAGGTTGGAGGTGCTGGGTTGCACCCCTTCAGCTGACAGCACCCTCCTGGCCATCAGCCGCCACCTCCGAGATGTTCGGAAGATCCGGGTGACCATCAGAGGCCTCTCTGCCCCTGGTCTGTCAGTCCTGGAGGGAATGCCAGCCCTGGAGAGTCTGTGCCTGCAGGGCCTGCACATCACCCCGGAAACGCCTTCCCCAGCTGAAATAATCTCCTCCTGCCTCACTATGCCCAAGCTTAGGGTCCTCGAGCTGCAAGGGCTGGAGTGGGAGGGTCAGGAGGCGGTGAGGTTCTTGCGTAAGGGCCTGCCCCACTGTCTGGTCCTTGTCAGGGCCTGCCCCAAAGAGTCTATGGACTGGTGGATGTGACTCACCACCTGTCCCTGAGGTGTATTAGTTTTTATCAATGAGACCCAAGGCCTCTAGGCAGTACCTTGCTGCTGATAGGTAATTAGATTAGAGGGGCCTGAAGGCCAAAGGTAGAGAGAGGCCAATGGTCTTGGCACCGCCAGACCATTGGAATTGTTTGCCACCTGTGTGGTCTCTGTGACATCAGCTGTCCTGGCCTCCACATCTGGAAATGGGGAAGACCATAGCTACCTCACGGTTATGTTGCAAAGCCTTACACTTTCCTGGGCCCGAGAAGGTCCTCAGTGAAGGGTCATTGTCAGGCAGCCCTCAGAAACAGGAGGGATGCAGAAGGGTGTGGTTAGGAGTTAGGGGGCCCTGAAGGGCCAGGGCCCCTTAGGAAGCCTGGAAGGACTGTGTACATGTGCACTGACACACCTACACATTGATTATACCTACATGCATGGATTAAAGTGTTAATGAACTTTATTTTTTGTATTTTATATTTCCAAGTTTTCCACAATATATATTACTTTACTATTAAAGAAAAATACTTATTTTTTTAGAAAAAGAAAGCACTTGGTTTATTCAACACACATTTCTAAGCCCCTGCAGTTTTGCAGGCACTGTCCTAGGTGCTGGGTCACAGCAGTGACCAAACCGACAAGACCTGAGAAGACAGGGTGATAAACACATGAGCACATCCAGGGAACAGTTTCAGAAGTCGAGACAATAAGCCAGGGTCACGTGTTGGAGGCACGTGTTTAGTAGCGTGGGCCTCTGAGCTGTGTTGAGTACCTAGCCCTGGGGAGTGCTAGGGAAGATAGAAAAGGCAAAGGTGCTGATGGAAATGAACTTGGCATTTCCAGGAACTGGACGAAGGTCCCTGTGGTTGAAGGAACGAGGAGTGAGCAATAGGAGTGAAGTCAGAGATGATGGGGTGAGGTCGGACAGGGCCTCACAGGTGGCTCAGGTTTTAGGGGCTCCTCTTCCTGCGTTTTGAGTCTCAACCACTTGAAACATGCAGGTGGCAGACTGATAGTGATCATGGGCGCCACCTGGTGAAACGAGCATTACTTCTGAGCTGAGCTAGGTAGGAGGGCTGTACCGTCTCACCACCTGCCCCTGCAGCCAGTCTGCCTGCTCTGTGGTGGGCAGAGCCAGGAGAGAAAGAAGGGGGCTGAGCTAGGTATCCTTGTGTGTTGCCACCCTTCAAGTCCAGGCAGGTTCATGGTATTCGTGCAGATGGAAGAAGATTCTTGGGAACTTTGAGATGTCTGGCGTGCCTTTATTCACCGGTGGGCGATCCATGCATGCTACAAGCTGCATGTCTATATGAATGTCTCATGTCATGGCCTCCGCTCCCCAGTGTGGCCCCCATCGTGGCACCTGTCCCCTTGTGTGTGTCTCCCATCATCATTGCCCCTAGTAGGGAGTCCTTACCTGTTTAAGTGCTAGAGGGGAACAAAGCTGGCAAGATGCCAGAACGTTACATAACATAACATAATTCTGCGCATGCGAGCCCACTTCATGTTATGGGAAAAGTTTATCAGACCCAGTCTCAAGGCTGTGAGAACACTGGTTATCAGGCCCCTCCAAGGCTATGGGAACATTGCTCCCCTTAGTTACCAGACACCTGAGTGAGGAAACCAGACTGCCTCCACTTACCCTACACCTTGATTCCTTATTCCAAGTGCGTCTGTCACAGAAGACCCAGTGTTTCTCCCATGCTTTTCCCTCTGGAAGTTAGAGTGGAAATTCCCTCCTCATCTGGCCACATGAGCACTGGGGTAGGAGTTCTCCCCTAGTATGGCCATGGTTAGGGTCTACTGGTCCCACACCGCAACAAACCTGGCGGTTCCAGCTCAGCACTGGGGCACTGGGTAGATCCAGGCTGTGGCATGGGGACTGGAGAAATGTCAGGTGGGGAAATGAGGTCTTTCTGGAGACCTGGGATTGATTGTAGGGACTGTGATGGAAGGGCCAACACCAATCCTGCCTGGGCCAGCCCTGCTGGTGGTCCTGGAGGTGGGCTGCAGATGCCCCACCTAAAGCAGTTCTAGGGGGGAAAAAAGCTGCTTTCCTTTCACTATGCCTTTTTAGGAGGAACAGAGAAGCAGATGTGAAGTTCGAGTCAGTGGTGCACATGTAAACGTTTAACAGTGTTAGCAGGTGGTGGTGGGGAAGCCCTGATGTGCAGGATTAGTAGAGGGCAGATTTCTGTGGTGTAAATACTGCCGTCCTGGCTGCTGTCAAGCTGCCAACCGTTTAACAGCTGATTCACAAAATTCCTGCAAGTTTAGTAATGGGTAGTCCTGAGCTGCCATGAACACAGCACTGGTTAGAGGGGTCTTCTAGAGGACTCACTCTGCCTCAGTGACCCCTTTCTGGGCTTAGCTCTGAGGGGTGGTGCAGTTAGGGGATGTCAGATAGCTTCCCACTTCTTGATATCCCCCACCTCTAACCATTGTCTTCTCCTGGATAAGGGGCTACAGCCTTAAGAATAACCTATATTTGAAAAATATACCTGGGATTTGTTTCAATCATGGATAGTAAGGTAAGTGACAGGCAGACAACTGTCTGAAAAAAAGTTCATTACATACAATTCCCAAGAGAAGGGGGCATGCCTTGCCACTCATGACCACACTGGGGTGCACCAGAATTGGTCAGAAAGAGTGAGGGTAAAGCATGAGCAGAGGATTTTGTTACGACTTTTGTGGGAAGGAATGGGCGAGGCAGGGTAAGCAAGTTGAGCAAGTTTAAGCAAGTTTACACTTGGTTAATTTGAATAATTTCAGTGGGCTCTAGGGGTGGTCCCTAGCTGTCTGTTACTTGGTGATTTAGGGCAAAGTGTATATTGGTTTAGAGTGGAAGAGATAGGTTGAATTGGTTAGTTTGCATTTGAAAGGTGTGCCAGAAGGCAAGTTGTTTGTTGTCTCCAGGAATTATTCAACCCTTGTTGGGGTGGTCCTTCCCCAGGTTTGCAAGGCCCTAAGATGTCAAGGCATCATAAAATACAGGAAATTTAAAAAGCATGATCAATACTCTCTCCAGTACAGCCCCAACAGCCGACATTATTGAGTGTTTATTTTGTGTCAGGCACTGTGCTCAGTCCTTCCTGCTGGACTGGGCCTCCTACCAGCACCCCCGTGAAGAAGGTACAGAGGGAGAAACTGAGGATCAGAAAAGTTAAGTTGTCCAAAGTCACATAGCTATTAAAAAGAGCAGAATTTGACTCCTGGCTGGTGTGGCTCAATGGATTGAGTGCTGGCCTGCTAACAGAAGGGTTGCCGGTTTGATTCCCAGTCAGGGCACGTGCCTGGGTTGTGGGCCAGGCCCCTAGTGAGGGGTGTGTGGGAGGTGGCCATGCACTGATGTTTCCCTCTCTTTCTCTTTCCTTTCCCTTTCCTCTAAAAATGCCTAAATTTTTTTAAAAAAGAAAAAAAAGCAGAACTTGAGTAACCTTATTCCACAATCTGTAATTAATGTATAATAAACTGCACATATTTATATAATTTGATGACTTTTGACATATGTATACACTCATGAAACCATCACCACAATCAAGATGACAAACATTTCCTTCATTCCCCAAAGTTTCCTTGTGGCCCCTGGTATCCTTCCCTCCCTGTACCCCTGTCTGCAGGCAACCACTAATCTGCTTCCTGTCACTATAGCATATTTTGCTTTTCCTAATATTTTATGTACATGAATTATAGAGTAGGTACTTTTTTGTGCATGGGGGCTGCAATCTTATTTCACCTGGCACAATGACTTTGAGACTCATCCAGGTTGTGGGAAGAATCAATGGTTTGTTCTGAGTAGTACAGTAAACACCCCCGCCCTTATCTGCAGCTTTAGTTACCCACAGTCAATCCCAGTCCAAAAATAATCAATTTCTCCAACCATTGACCTCATATGCTCCTGACATCAACCATTGACATCATCCTGGCTCAATAAGGCAGGATCACCCAAAGCAGACGATCTTCCTGCCTTATCCTCAGAAGGTCAGTCGTAGCCTAACATTGTGTCGTGATGCAAATGTCCCTTCACTTCATCTCATTATGTAGGCATTTTATTATTTCTCATCATCACTGAAAAGGGTGAGTTCAGTACAATAAGATATTTTGAGAGAGAGAAATACCACATTCATATAACTTTTATTATAGTAAACTATTATAATTATTCTATTTTATTATAACTTAATCTCTTACTGTACCTAATTGATAAACTAAACTTTATCATAGGCAGGTATATATAGAAGAAAACATAGTATATATGTATATATACTATATATACTATATACACACTATATATACACACACTATATATATATATATATATATATATAGAGAGAGAGAGAGAGAGAGAGAGAGAGAGAGATATCATTATAAACCATATAGTTCATACCATTTCACATGTAGTTCACATATGTACAGAGTTCGGTGTGAACCATGTACATGTATATATGGTTTGGTACTATTTGCAGTTGCAGGCATCCACTGGGAGTCTTGAACATATCCCTGAGGATAAGGAGAAGCCCCTATGGTATGTCATATGGTTATGGCACAATGTGTATCCATTCACTGATGATAAATGTGTGTTTAAATATACACTTTTTTGTTAAAAATAATTTTCCTGCTGTGAAAAATAATACATGCTTGTAAAGAATTTTTAACATTATGGAGAGTGAATCTCTTTCTAGTCCCAGACCCCGGAGGGAATCATTGTGCAAAGTTTGATATATTATCTTCTAGAACTTTGTCTATTATTAGGACTTGGGAGAAAATCAATGACATATGTGAGTTTGAGACCAATCACAGGAATCAGGTGATTTATTCAGCTTTATGCCTGATAAAAGCAGGCTTGGAGCATGTGGATTCACTATGAGGCCCCAGTGAGCTTTCTGATGATTTCACTCCTGAACTTGCCAACCTACTCGGGCATGGCACAGCTGCTCAACCACAAGGCTCCTCTGGATGATTACTGCCTGGCCTCGGCCTGATCAAAATACCCTCTCTCTGGGGTCCCACGGACTCCCAAAGGGAGAGAGAAAGGGCATGAACCAAAGAGGTTCAGTTCCTTTTTCCAAACTGACTACTCAGATAAAGTACGTGGGTGTGTATGTGCAGAGTGGTCAGGACTGTCGCTTCACCTGTAATTTCCCTACTTGGACACAGGAAGTCAGAGGACAGAGTTTCTTCCCTAACTCAGACTGCAGTAGATTGTGTTACCTGTTTTGTGTAGGTTTCAGCCTACTGATAGTGATGCTATTGGCTAGGACCACCTACAACTTGTGATAAGAACCCCCAGACATTTCTGTGACCAAAGCTAATGTTGTGCTTCCACCTGCCCTTGTGGTTCCTACTATGATTGAAAGACATGCCTCAGCAACAACCACCAGGGAACTTCGACATGACAGGGTTTATTACTCTCAGACCCTGTAGTGCACATAGCGTGCAAAGGCTATACGGCAAGGTCACAGGTAGAGTGAGAGGGAGAGAGAGCATGGACCTGAGGCTCTGCCTTTTTTGGGGTCAAGGGTGGGGGCCTAGGGTTTCTTGGGTTCACACTATTGGTGAATTTAAAATATAAGAGCAGAAATTAAGGACTGAGAAAAGAAAAGCAGGGTCACTCAAGTGGTCAGTTATATAGGTTACTCGGTGTTTTCCAAAAGGGAAACCATTGGTGGGGCAGCCTGCTTTCAGTCTGGTTGCTTAGCTAGTAACTGATTCATGCAGTGACAATATGTTTATTTGAGGTAGATGTCTTTGAAATGGATGCCTCAGCAATCAAAAGCTTATTGTCAGGCACACACACTGCACCCCCTTAAACACAGACATTCCCTGAGCTTTGCTTACTCCTCCCTACAAAAGAATTTTTTCTGTCTAATTTTTTAGATGCTTGCAGAATCTTATGTTCTCCTTAAGAAGCAATAGGTCTTTTTTCTATCTTGCAATAATCTTTTGAATGAAGTTCCTTTACTGAGATCCAGAATTATTTTTATTTGACATTGGAAAACAACAACAAAAAAGCAATCCTTGAAGCCAGTCTTAATTCCTTACCCCAAACTACACATCAAATCCACCAGCAAATGCCCACCTGCTCTGCGTTAATACTCAGGTCCCACTCTTTCTGCCCTCCCATCACCATTGTCTAGTCACCTCCATCTTTCCTCCCTGATTTGATGTTTGCCTCCCTAGAGATGCACAAAAGACAGAGACCTTTAAAAAATACACATCTGATAATGTTCCTGAAGCTCAAAACCCTTCATGGGCTCCCCATTTCACTCAGAGTCAAACCCAAGATTTTTACAGCTGTCCAGGTGGCCCAGTATAAGCTGATTCTGCTACTTTTCTGACTTCACTTCCTTCTAGTCTCTATCCTGTCAAACTCACTTCAACTCTTTCAGACATTTTGGCTTCTGCTGTTTGTTAAAGAGACCAAACACTCAGGGCTGACTTCCGGCCAAGATGGAGGCATAGGTAGACGCACGGTACCTCCACACACAACCAAGATAGGGACAACAACAATTTAGAAACAGAATAACATCCAGAAATGACAGAAAATTGATCTGAATGGAAGTTGGACAACCAAGAAGTTGAATTAGACCTGTGCATCCAGACCGGTATGAGGGGTGGAGACAAGCAGCCAGGCACGGGTCGCGGTGTGGAGAGCAGAGAGCAGTGGGACTGGACGAGTAAGGCATCCGGGGCACACAAGACCGCAGTGGATGGACCCTGAGTGTGCAGGTGGCCGCTGGCAGACCCCGGCCCAGGGGTGGCAACTGGCAACCGGCAGACCCAGTGAGGTGGTGATCGTAAACCAAGACAGTTTGTGCAACCCAGGGTCCCAGCGCTGGGAAATAGAGCCTTGGGACACTGATGGAGGACACCTGTGGGAGTGGAGGTGCACAGAGAGACACCCAGCCTCACAGGGGAGGTCCCTGGAGGATCCAATGGCATGCACAAGCCCATCCACATGGGAACTGGCACCAGAAGGGCCCAGTTTGCTTGGGGAAAGCAGCAGAGGGGACTGAGGTCCCACGGAGAACGGAGCAACCACCATTGTTCCCTCTTGACCCCACCCCCACATACAATGTAACAACCCAGCGACTGAGGTGCCTTGCCCTGGTGAATACCTAAAGCTCTGCCCCTCACTGTAACAGGTGTGATCAGACCAAAAGAGAGAGAGAGAGAGAGAGAGAGAGAGAGAGAGAGAGAGAGAGAGAGAGAGAACTCAAGCAGAACAAATCAAAGCCCCAGAACCCATCCTTTTAAGTGACCGAGAGATAGCTAACCTATCAGATGCACAGTTCAAAATACTGGTGATCAGGATGCTCACAGAATTGGTTGATTTTGGTCACAAATTAGATGAACAAATGCAGGCTAGATAAGAGAAATGAAGGAAAATGCACAGGGAACCAATAGTGATGGGAAGGAAACTGGGACTCAAAACAATAGAGTGGACCAGAAGGAAGAAAGAAACAACCAAACAGGAAAGAATGGAGAAATAAGAATTAAAAAAAAAAAAACAAAAAACAGGGAGAAGCTTAGGAACCTTCAGGACATCTCTAAACATTCCAACATCTGAATTATAGGGGTACCAGAAGGGGAAGAGGAAAAACAACAAGTGGAAAAGTTATTTGAACAAATAATAAAGGAGAACTTACCCATTCTGGCAAAGGAAATAGACTTCCAGGAAGTCCAGGAAGCTCAGAGAGTCCCAAAGAAGTTGGACCCAAGAAGGAACACACCAAGGCACATCATAATTACATTAGCCAGCCCTGGCTGGTGTAGCTCAGTGGATTGAGCGTGGGCTGTGAACCAGCCATTGTGGGTTCGATTCCCAGTCAGGGCACATGCCTGGGTTGCAGGCCGTGGCCCCCAGCAACCGCACATTGATGTTTCTCTCTCTCTCTCCATCCCTCCCTTCCCTCTCTAAAAATAAATAAATAAAATCTTTAAAAAATAAAAAAATAATTACATTAGCCAAGGTAAAAATGAAGGAGAGAATCCTAGAAGCAGCAAGAGATAATGAGACAGTAACCTACAAAGGAGTTCCCATCAGACTGTCAGCTGATTTCTCAAAAGAGACCTTACAGGCAAGAAGGGGCTGGAAAGAAGTATTCCAAGTCCTGAAAGGCAAGGACCTACATCCAAGATTGCTCTATCCAGCAAACTTTCATTTAGAATAAAAGGGAAGATAAAGTGCTTCTGAGATAAGGTCAAGTTAAAGGAGTTCATCATCACCAAGCCCTTATTATATGAAATGTTAAAGGGACTTAGCTAAGAAAAAAGATAAAAAGCACGTATAGTGAAATGACAGCAAACTCACAATTATTAACAACCATACCTAAAACAAAACCAAAAGAAACTAAGTAAACAACTAGAACAGGAACAGAGCCACAGAAATGGAGATCACATGGAGGGTTAGCAACAGGGGAGTGGGAGGAGGAGGCGGGGGAAGTATGGAGAATAAGTAGCATAGACAGTAGGTAGAAAATAGACAGGAGGAGGGCAAGAATAGTATGGGAAATGTAGAAGCTAAAGAACTTATGACACATGGACATGAACGAAAGGGGAGAATGTGGCAGAGGATGTACAGGGTGGAGGGGAGCGAATGGGGGAAATGGGACAACTGTAATAGCATAATCAATAAAATATATAAAAAAAGAATTTTCACATTTCAGAAGCCAGGTTAATGCATTGTTCTATATCTCATTAAACCAGTTTCAGTCTTTAAAAAAAAACACCCAGGACTTTTTGCACTTGCTGTTCACTCTCTCCACAGAAATCCAAAGACATTCCCTAAATTCCTTCAGCCTGGTTTCTGGGGGTGAAGTGTGAAGTGTGCACACTTGCACCTCTGTGTTCCAATGACTCTGGGCTTCCGTTCTCTCATCTGTCAAATTGTCACTCCTTTCCTCCCACTGCTCCTTTTCCCCCAGCCCAAACACTAGGCAGATATTCTAACCCAAAGATATATTGGGACATAAAAGCACTTTTTAAAGATTTTATTTAAAAAAATACTTTCAAAAATAGGAAATTTCTTATAGGGAAGGAGGGTATGACTGGTTTCGAGAACAGCTGCTTTAGATAGTATGTAATACCCATGACTCCCAGAAGATGGCAGTACATCACTGGATTTACAGGTAAATTATATCTTCATACCAGGAATTGAGAAACTACCAATATTTGTCTATACTTCAGAAGGGGAAGGAGAAGGAAATGCATTTTTTGTTGGGTGTCTGCTGTATCAGCTGGATGCTCTGATTTCCATTTGTGATTTGTCAGAGCATGTCCCCTATCCGTCAGAACTCTCCAAAAATAATAAAATGGGAAATGAAACAAAAAGTTAATGAATATATAGTGTCTAGGAGTCGACCTAACTAAAAGACACAACCCATTGAAGAAGAAAATAAGACTTTCTTCAAGGGCATAAAGAAGGAATGGGATGAATGGAAGTGTGATCCACTTTGTGGACTGGCAGATACCTTTGTAAGTCTGGTGTACTCTGGTATGGTCTCAGAATGCAGATAAAGAAGAGCAAGAAAAGCTTTTTTGGTAACCTTAGAACTGGCCAACTAGAAACGAGGTCCCGCCCAAGCCCGGCCCTCACACCTCATTCCCCACCTCTGAGGGTGGAGCCACTTTAGCCCCGCCCTAGGGTCTGGCAGCTTTTGTGTCTTCCATCTAGGTCACACCCTCCACTCTGTTCCCCTCCCTACTCTCCTCACCCCAGGCTGGACGGATTTCCGGCTCCTGACTGCCGCTCTGGCTGCCCTGGGCTCCTCTCTTCCCTTCCCTCCGCCCGGCCCCAGCGCTGGGGTACCGCCCCCCCTCCGCGCACAAAACCGGAAGTCATCTCTCCCCCTTCGCTGGCGGTCAAGGGTGGTGTCCCCTCAGTGGGCGCTCTGGCCTCGCGCCTTGCCCACTCAGCTCAAGTATACACAGTAATATGCATCGATTTTACAATGTTGAGTGAAAGAAACTCAAAACCAAACCAAACCCTGTATGATTCCATAAAACTCAGAAAGAGGCAAAATTAAACTGTGGTACTGGGAATGAATACTCAGGTGGTAAAAGTACAGAGACAGTTAGTGCAAAAGGCGAGATATTGCATCTTTTTGTGAGGGTGTTACAGGGTGCGGCCAAGAGGGGGGACCCCAGATGGACATTTAAAATGGGGTCCAGAACTCAAGGTGTTCAGAAAATACTAGGATGTCCTACCCCACCCCCCCAAGATGTGGGTGGGGGAAAGGGACAAATGGAGCAGGCCCATTGAGAGCTGTTTTGCATAGCAACAGCTCTGCAGCCAACCTCTGGGGTGTGATCATTTAACATAACTATAATCTTTGACTGGCTACATAGATATGTTAAGTAGCTATGGCCATGCTCTGAGCCAGGGGGATGGAAGTAACTTCCCCACCAAGATGTAACTGGGGGGGGGGGCAGGTCCCCCGAGTTACAGCGCCTGCGTGAGAGCTTGGAGATGATTGGCTCCATAACATGGGGCCACACCTGCCCAGACCCACGAGGTGACCAGAAAAGCTGGAAAGGACAGCAGATTGAGGGCAGGAGTGGCCAAGTGTAGGAGGAGTCGGAAGTGGGGCTGCAGAGGAAGATTGGCGCGGGATTTAAAAGCCCAGGCGTGGCAGCCATAGAAGAGAGAACCATGCGGCTTTTGGCTGAGTGAGGACTCCCGTGGTCCTGGAGGAGAGAGGACCACATGGCTGGAGCAGTGGAGAGAGGACCACACACCTTTGCCAGAGTGGGTTCCCCCCCACAGTAGTAGTAGGGGGAACCATCACCCGGTTTTAGCAGAGATTCCGGTGACACAGCTGATGGTGCCGAGAACCGAGAGAGGCCTACCAGCCGCGCTCGGATTACTGGGAAGAACCAGACACTGCTTGAGACTGGACTTCTATTTCCTTTCCTGAGATACGGTACCCCAGACTGGGCAGAGGGGGAAGGAAGGACTGTGTGCATTTGTGGGTGTTTTAAGGGACTTTGGGATTTTGGTAAAGACTACCTTAAGTTTGTATAGCACTAAATAAACGTTTCCTTTCCTTTTCACGAATCTCTGGCATTGAGAGATATCTTTCCTTTAAGGCGGCAGACAAGACGGACCTGAGTCTCTTTCAATAAGAGTATCACCGTCCCGGGCCCCCCCTTGTTCTGCTCTGTAACAAGGGGAGCCGGCTTTGTGATTGAGAAGGGACACAAGAAATTTATATGGTAGTGGATTTTAAAAGTATTCATCACACCATTTGTTTTCTGTCTTTTTTTTTTTTGGTGTGTGTTTTATTTTTCGAAAAGATTTTACAAAGGAACGATTGACTGAATCTCCACAGAAATTTGGAAATGTACTGGAAATATTCTGATGTGGCCTTGATAGGACATATTTTCGTGTATTTGTTCTACCATCTGCCCTCTTTGCCGTTTGAAATAAAATTCTGTGAAGGCAAGACTCAAGTATTTGTTGAATGAATGAAAGGAAAAACATTTTTTGAGCCTCTCCATCCGGCGGTCTGGGGCAGTCGCGAGACCTCACCCAACCCGCCCGACGGCCCGGAACAGTCCGGTCCGGCTCCCAGCCGGGTCCGCTCGCCTGGTTCCGTCCGAAAGCCCCCAGTGGAGCCTGCGGGTGGGGGCGGACTGCAGGGCTGCAGGACTGCTGGGCTGCAGGACTGCTGGGCTGCAGGGCTGCTGGGCTGCAGGGCTGCTGGGCGCTGCCTCTCCCGCCCTCGGGCGCTCCCTCGCGGTCGGAGCTTCCCCGCCTTTCAAACCCCGAGTCTGGAAGCGGAGCGCGCGTCGCCTGCGCAGTGCCGCCCTCGCCGCCACGGCTCCCCGGCCGCCGCGTTCCCGGTAACGGTTCGCCAGCCGCCGCCTTCCGTGCAACTGCCCAGCCGGCGGGCCCGGCGCCGCCCCACTACTTGGGAGGTGGGAGACGTGCTGCCGTGGCTGGGTCCCCGCGTCCTGGCGTCCTGTGGCCTGGGATTCCGTGGGTTTCGGAGGTGAGGAGGCGCCGGAGAAGTTTAATCGAGGAGGTCCGTTTCTGCGCCGCTTTGGAAAGAGAATTTTACCTGGGGCCTCCGGCTTTGTGAGCATCATTTATGTGAGGGGATCGTAAAACTTTTTCTCAGTTATTTATGTTTGACAAATTCATTTGGGAAAATACTTTCTCAGGATTCTAGGGCGAGTGTAAATAAGTAAGTGCAATAAAAGAAAACTAAATAGAATAAGTGAACATGAAAAAAATTAAGATTATTCAGCTGCATACTTCTCAATCAGCTCCACCTCTCCTGAGGCTATGATCCCCGCAGAAGTTGAAATCACAAGGATTTCTTAATATTCATACTATTAAAATGGATTTTGGTGGTATATACTTGTACCTGAAGCTAATAAAAGTCTAAAGTCTAAGTGAAATACATGAAATTGTATGTATGAAAAAATATAGGGATCTCCAGGAAAGGGAGGAAGCAGCTTTCCTATTGTTAGTAGCAGAAAACCGACTTTCCTAACCTTAAAGAGAGGTGTTCTGACCATTGGTGTTCCCCCTGCCCCCACAATGAGGTTAAAAACTCAGGGGTGAGAAGTTGGTGGAAAAAGAATTCTGGAGGAAATTCAGCAACACAGTTCACTTCTTTCTAAAAATAATATTTCTCACCCCTTGCCTTTTTCTTAAGTTTTAGAAATATCACTGGTGGTTTATATGCGGGCAGGCATTTAACGTAATTCCTGTGTTAATATTTGTATTGCATTTCTATTGGATGTGTGCACCTTCCCAGTTCAGCTGTAGGGACATTTTCAGGGTACTCAGCAGAAACTGTGGGTGCTGGGTATGAGTCAGGCCCGGACTAGTGCGTGGGCACAGAAACAAGAAAAAAGACATAGTGCTTTACCCCTTGAATAGGCTGTTTAGACCACAAGCAGATAAGAAACTGATGTGGGGTCTATGACCAACAGAAGAGCTTCATATGGACAGCCCAGAGACTTCTTACGGGGAACTGACATTTGAGAATGAAAGATAAGTAGGACTGAGCTAGGTAAGGACTTGTGGAGGGAGGGGGTTTGAGAGACGGGAGAAACTTCATGTTGTGCAGAGTCCCAGGAGCAGGAAGAGTCTGGTGTGTTGCAGGAACTGAGGAAAGGCAGGCCTGACCAGAGATGTGGGCAGGATGGCAGAAGAGGAAAGCAGGACTTGGGAGGACTTTAAGGAAATTGGAGTTCACAGAAGAGTTTCAAACAGGGATGTGATGTGATTCAATCTGGTTTAGTGAGAACATTCTAGACCCTGGATGGGGATGGGCTTCAGGAAGCACTTCAGAAGTCATGGCGGCAAGAAATATGTCTCAGAACAGGGTATTGGTAGCCTACACTTAGATGGTGGCTGTGGAGTGGGAAAGGAGAGGATCTGAAAGAGATGTAGGGCGTGTTGTTGAGAGTACTGGTTTGCTCCTTCATTCAGTCATTTATTTATTGAAGGATAAAAGAGCACCTAATGTGTGCTCGTGCTAGGGCTATGTATGGGGTCCAAGCAATAAACATACGTGAATAAAATATACAGCACTGTTCTCATGATCATAAGGACTACAGTTCTAATCATTACAAGGGAGAGTGTGGAAAATAAATGGGGTGGGGAGGACTCTGAGGGAGTGACTTGAATCTGAAACCTGAAAGATGGAGTAAGAGGGGTTTTGTCAGAAAGGGAGGAAAAGAGGGGGTGCAAGGGGAAAGTGCTCATGGATCCTTACCACCACCATCCTTTGAACAATTCTTTGATTAGATCCGTGAGTGAGCATACCCAAGTTTCTGTCCCAATTGGCCTTTTACTGCAATGGAGCCAAGTGCTATGGGAAGAATGAAGTAACATAGGAAAAGTAACTGATGTCCGTGAAAAGATGTAGACTAAGTCAAAGTGGGTGAAGGAGGGCGATCACATCTTACCACTGTTGTGCCCTGACTGGTATGGCTCAGGGGATGGGCATTGTCCCACAAATCAAAAGGTCACAGGTTTGATTCCTGGTTGGTGCACATGCCTGGGTTGTGGGCCACGTCCCCACTTCGGGACATGAGAGAGGCAACCAATCAATGTTTCTCTTGTACATCGATGTTTCTCTTCCTCCCTCCAATTCCCTCTTTAACAAATAAGGAAACAAAACTTAAAAGAAAAGAAAATTTACCACTGTTGTAATCGTGCTATATAGAAAACAAGTTGAGAAATTAGAGACTTAATGGCCCAGTGATAGGAAATAAATTCTCCATGAAAATTCCTCCATGGAAATTTATCAGTGTGTGTCTTTATAAAGAAAGGATCAATCAGTCTGGGTGATTTCACAGCCAGCCCAGGACCTCTCCTGAGCAGGCAGCCAGCCTCTGCAGCTTACCCAGTGCACCAGAGGAGGTTCTGTTCAAATAGACCCCCACTCAACCCGATTTAGCCCTCAGGGTTCCAGCTTCCCTTCTATATCTCCTCAGTGGCTGGGCTCTACTTAATGATGCAAATTGGGTCCCTCATGGGGGGAAATGAGGAAACTTTTGGATGGAAAAGCTCAGGTGGCTCAGATACAATTGTATAAGGCCTCTTAGAAGATTCCATGGGAAAACCCTGGCACAAAGTCAGGGAGGCTGGGCTCATGGACACCTGGGAATGGTGAGAAGGATCTTGGGGGTTGAGGAGGAGGTACTGCCAGCTGGGAGTTGTTTCTGGCTGGGAAAGGCTGGAGGAAGTTTTGAATTGACAAAAAAAGATGGCTTAGGGTTGGTTTGTCCCAGGGTGGGAGGAAGACACCAGAGTCCTGCTCCCTGCCTGATACTAGTTCCTTTCCCCAAAACCTTTCTTCCTGGGGACTTGAAGAGACAAGGATTAGGGATACTTCAGGTGGCTGATGCTCTGGAAAGGTCCCCACTGGCAACATCCATGCTAATTAATGCTCTGCTAATGATCTTGTGTTGCTCTGCCTTGCTGACCCCACACTTGCTTTTACAGGGTGATCTGATCATAAATTCCTTACTGGGCAGTTATGGTAGGTAGTCACACTCTACCTCTTTAGGAAAAGGTTTATCTTTGCCTTAAGCAAACCCTGTTCATTGTTTCTGTGCATCTAAATTAACGTAGTTTTGAAATACGCCATAACCACCCTCAAGAAAGCATATAATCTCATTAACAATCCTGTAGTCCAGTCCCTGCCTTGTTTATCCCTCTCCACATAATTTTTCTTACAGTCCCTTCTTAATTTCAAATATATGAAAGAAGCTGTAAAACTATTATTCTTTGGAGCATTCGAGATCTTGTTCCCTGGCATGTGTTGTCAATTTGGGCCTGATAAACTCTTATAAAAATTCTCTATAGGTCTGGATGTTTTTTGCATCAACAGAGAATATGCATGTTGTTTATCCACTCATGTGTTGATAGGCGCTGCTCAGAAAATGCTGTACAGAGACGTGATGCTGGAGAACTACGGGAACCTGGCCTCAGCAGGTAAGGCCAGCCTTATGTCTTTATTGGTTGATTCTTGAAAAAGATTTTATTTATTTTTAGAGAGAATGGAAGGGAGGGAGAAAGAGAGGGAGAGAAACATCAATGTGTGGTTGCCTCTCACACCCACCCCCCACTGGGAACCTGACCCACAACCCAGGCATATGCCCTGGCCTAGAATCGAACCAGTGACCCTTTGGTCCACAGGCTGGTGCTCAATCCACTGAGCCACATCAGCCAGGGCCTTCATTGGCAGATTTTTGATGCAAATATTTCTGAAGCACCTGCTATGTTCCAGGAATCATTCTTGGTCTTGGGAAGAGAGTAGTGAAGAAAAGATGTGGTCCACACTTTGAGGAGTGACAGAGCACAGCAGAGGCAGGCACACTTTTCCTACAGGGCCAGAGAAGAAATATTTTCAGCTTAATGACCCATAGGGTCTCTTTTGCAACTATTCAATGATGCTGGTGTAGTGCCAAAGTAGCCATAGATGGTATGTACAGAAATAGACAGGAATGTATTCCAGTAAAACTTTATTTACAAAAGTAGGTGGCTAACCTTCAGGCTATAGTTACCCCTTGAGAATGAAGATTCCTTCATTATGCTGATTTTATTTTCTTCATGATTAGAACCTTGGTGTTCTGGAAATGTGTCTGTGATTGGGTCTGAGGACCCCCAATTTCTGCAGGGCATAACATTAGGCAGTTTGAGTTTTGGGTCCTGAGTACCATCAACTCACTGTTCATGGGGTCACACATGCCCCTCTGAAAGTTTTGGCCCCCATCTGGGGGAGAGGTTTCCTTTTTATCCCTGCACATCCCTCCTATGGGTGCAGGTATCATCTCTGTAAGTCCAGTGTGCTCACCTAGGTGGAGCTGAAGGAGTTGAGGACAGAGGAAGAGAAGAATTCTCCAACACACCAGTGCAGGTGAGCCCTGGGTGAAATGAACCCCTTTAGAGAATTTCTAGGGTGTTATTTTGTCTGAGAGATCATCTCAGCCCACTTGGAGTGTGTTTCCTCTGGAAGCTTCAGCTTTCCTCCCTCTCCTTTTTTTTTTTTTTTTTTAAATCTCTACTTTCTTTTGCTCTCAGTAAAAGCTCTTGTCCTGCTTCCTCTTTCCAGAACATTTCCACTTTTGTAAATGAAATGTTACTGGAACATGGCCCTACCTACTCATTTGTTTATTTTCCCACTGTTTCCAGACTTTGCTTGTCTGATAGTGCTCTCTTTCAGACTATTAGCCCCTGCTCTCATTTTTGACAGAATCATACCTTAGAAAGTCACCTGCCATTTTCCACCCCTCGTTCCTGCCATTGTCAAATTCTTCACATTGCTGAAATCCTCGAAATGTCTTTAACTGCTGGTCTATTCTTTCCTGTCACATTGACTTCTCATGCTTAGGATCAGTATCTGAAAAAAAGTTTGTATGGGCCTGGCTTATTTTTTTTAAAAATTACCTTTATTTCATCATTTATTTCTACAGGAATTTAGTTTTTTTTTCTTTCCAGTCATTTCAGGTAAGAAGTCTTGACTTCAACTTAAAACCAGAGAGACCATTGCAAAGCAGAATAAAGTTTGGGAAAGACTATCTACTGGCAGGAAAAGAGAAAGACTGTCCAGGACTCCTTGCCGGCTTTCTGGAGTGGAAGTCTGGGTTGCCTTGAGGTGGAAGAACAGTACAGCCACAAGGACAGGCAGCTGAGGCCAGTGACCTTCAGCCAAGAGAAGTCATTCATTGCTCAGGAGAGAGTCTCTGTGTATTATGAGTTTGAGGAACATTCTAAAGCGATTATTCATGTGAGAAGTCCCACGAGTAGGAATATCCACAAATGTGACTCAGGTAGTGAATATCGACACATAATTCAGTTTTTGTTTCAACAATTATCAGAACAAAGTCTGTACATAATAAGCTGTATGAGTGTCATGACTGACAGAACCTTGTGGCAGAGCGTCCACCTCACTCAATTTGAATGGATTCAAAGAGGGCAGGAGCAGGAGGCATGCTCTGGGAATGGTAGCAACTTCTAATGCAGGATTTTGCTTTCTTCTTACTGCAGATTTTTTCTAGGGAACAATCCCTGTGAATGAAAGGAAAGTGAGAAAACCTCCAGTTACCACTTATCCTTAATCAGCAGGCACCAACACATCCTGGAGAGAAACCCCATGAATGTGATCTATGTGGAAAAGTCATTAGAAGTTCTAACATTATTTTTCCCAAGAGAAAATTACATAGGAGAGAAATGCAATGAATGTAAAGAATGTGGGCAAGTGTTGTCATCCTTCATCCCATAAAATCCATGCTCAGTCTCATGCTGGCGAGAAAGCATCTGAATGTTTTCAGCATGGGAAATCTTTTATTAGTCACCACTAAACTCTTAGGACAGACACACTTGAGGACTTGCACTGTCGAGAAACTGTATGAGTGTGACCAGTGTGGGAAATTCTTGAGATCTAGCTCAAGCCTGGTCATACACGGGAGGGTACATACACTTGGGAGAAACTGTATGAATGCTGTGGCTGTGGAAAGACATTCATCAGGAGCTGTGACATGACTGGGGAGCTCACACTGTGAAGAAACTATATGTGCAGTGACAGCAGCGAAAACATAAGCAGGAAGTTCCATCTGATGGTGCACACGAGAACCCATTCTGGGAAAAGCCACACCAATGCCATGATTGTGGAAAAACCTTCAGTAGGGCCTCTAACCTGACTGCCCACAAGAGGGGACCTCCAGGGGAGATGGTGTACCAATGCAATGACTATGGGAAACTTTGCAGTAGTCACTCATTCCATAGGAAACATGTGAGAACTCATAGTGAAGAGAAGCCTTAGGAATGGAAGTATGTGGGAAAGCGCCATCGGCCTCTCAGGTGAATATCTTCGGTCTGGGGAAGACTTATGCTGGGCCTTCACCTTCTGCACAAGGAACTTCAGAGTGGGAGAGAAACTTTACAAATGTTGTAAATGTGGGCTTACTTTAAAAAAAAAATCAAATCAGTGTCATATCCTTAAGTTGGAGATCTAATTTATTAATTTTCAGACTGTTTTTTAGTAAAAGCATTTGAGGCCATATATAGCCCTTTATTTATTTATTTTTTCCCTTTTAAATTTTATTGATTATGCTGTTACATTTGTCCCATTTTCCCCCTTCACTCCCCTCTACCCTGCCCACCCTCTCCCACCCACATTCCCCCCCTTTAGTTCATGTCCATGTGTCATAAGTTCTTTAGTTTCTACATTTCCCATACTATTCTTGCCCTCCCCCTATTTTCTACCTATTGTCTATGCTACTTATTTTCTATATCTTTTCCCCTCTCTCCTCCTCCCCCTTCCTTGTTTGTTGCTAACCCTCCATGTGATCTCCATTTCTGTGGTTCTGTTCCTGTTCTAGTAGTTTGCTTAGTTTGCTTTTGTTTTAGGTATGGTTGTTACTAACTGAGTTTGAAGTCTTTTTTTACTGTTCATATTTTTAATCTTCATTTTCTTAGGTAAGTCCCTTTAACATTTCATATAAT
>PVIA01011180.1:0-15868 GCA_004024845.1 Tonatia bakeri
TGGCACTGGGGCTGTCCCAGTCACTGCCACCGTGGGCCCCCTGTCTCTGATGCGGGGTGTGGAGCAGGAATTGAACCCTCTCCTCCTTTCCTCTCTGGGGGCTGTGTTGGCAGCACACAAGCCAGGCAGCTCCCTGAAGCCCCCGGGGCCACCGGTACAGCACGAGGTGAGGGTGCAGGACGAGCCCTGGCAGCCACAGCCCATGATGACCATCAGCCGCTCCCAGAGCCCCCTGCCCCCCGTGGACTGGAAGACGTACACCTCTGCCAGCCGAAAGCTGAGGCCCCCTGCCTCCTCCCCCAGACCCCAGAGTGCATGGGGAGCAAGGGCGGGGGTCCCCCAAGAGACAGCACCATTCCTGAGGTATGAGGGCAGGCAGGGCAGGGCCTCTTTCTCCTTGGGGGTCCACATTCTCAGAGGCCACCCCCCACCCCGAGATAAAGGGAGCAGGTCTCTTGGCAGTGCCCCTGCCCCAGCCAGGCCTCAGGTGTTCAGAACAGGAAACGCACCCAGTACCTTTGGGGTTATCTGGTTACTTCACGTGCCCTCCCATTTCACAGGTGAGGAAGCTGAGGCCCACACAGGGAACAGGCCCACCCAAGGCCTTTCTGCCATTTTGTGGCAGGGCAAACACTAAGATTCCTCTGCCACCCAAGACTGGTGACCTGTGGTTGCTGCACTTGAAGTACCCCAGGGTCCAGACCAGGCTGCTTTCTGTCTGCTACACAGGGAGGGGTGGAGCATAAAGTTAAACAGTATCTGCCATAAAGGAGACTCTTGGACAGGCAGAGAGGCAGAGGGAGGAGTATATGTGTCTTTCATGAATCTGGCCCGCTGGGGGTTCTGGCTGGGAAAAGGCCCTCCCCTCCCAGGGCCAGGGGGACTAGACTGGGTGGCCCTGCCAACCTGGCAATTCTCCTTTTCAGGTGCCAGGAGAAGCCACTCACCCCATCTTGGGAGCACCTGTCAGCTGGGGACAGTCTACCCAGCCCCCAATCCTCACCCATCCCTAGGGGACAAGACCCACGATGCCCCTCTTCAGGGAAGAGGGAGGGCAGAGGGAGACCCTCTGAACTCCCCAGGGGGAGGACCCCTGAACCTTGGATTCATGAGGAGACAGACAGCTGGGGAACCCATTCCACGGTCCCCACCCCACAGCGACTTGGAGCTCCTGAGGCCACAGCCAAAGGGACACCAGCAAGGTGTCCATCTCCCTTGCCTTGTTACTCCGGTTTCGCCACGCACCTGGGCCCCAGGCAGCCACCACAGGGTGAAGCTGGGGGTGCCTCCTTCCAGCTCAGGGAGCCAGCATCCGTCTGTTCTCCGTCCCCTGGTAAAGGGCCCACCAAGACACCTGTCCAGCTGTCCCCCGCCCGACCACCCACTCCAGGAGGAAGCTTCCCTGGTACCACAAGCAGAGGTTCCACGACAGAATCAGTGAGAAGCTCCATCACACCAAGAGCTGTCATCGGAGTCTCGGCTAGGTCCAGACAGGGGGACTGCTTTGTGGAAGGGAGGCAAGGGGCCCAGAAGCTAGAGACCTGGGTGACGGCAGAAGCTGGAGAGTCCCAGGGCCGGGGCCCACAGGAACAGGGGTGGGGGTGCACTCCCCGGACCTCGGAGCCAGCCATCTACCATGGCCTTGAGAAGGAGCTTTCCGCCGAGGTGGAGCTGCTAGAGGTGGGGACCGCTCGTCCCCTGGGCCCAGGGTCTGGGTTCATCCCTCGCAGTGGAGTCTACGTCCCCAGCCTGGGTGCGCGGTGGCCTGAGCCTGAGGGTCCTTATGACAAAGTCATCCAAGAACTGGCCCAGGGCCCCCCACCCCTCAATAAAGTCGACATGGGGGCCTGGAAAGCTGCCTGTACCGGATCCCCTAAGCTGGCTGTTACCACCGGCCCAGGAAGCCCGCAAGGGCAGCTGGGAGCCAGCGAGAGAGCGCCAAGGACAAAGGCAGCCGAGAGCACCTGGGGCACCAGGATGAGGAAGGCCCCGGCTCCAGGTGGGCCGGACTGCCCAGTCCTGACTCTGTCTGCCAGCCTGGAGGCCCCCACACCTTCGCCCCCGGACCCAAACTCCAACGAAGCCACGGCATGTCCAGGCAAGGGCAAGAGAACACTCCGGAAGCCCCGGAGAGTGCCATCTATTTACAAGCTGAAGCTGAGGCCCAGGATCCGGCCCCGGAAAGACCACAGGCCTGAGAAGCAGCCTTCACGAATCCCCAAGCCCCTGGCCTACCTCCGCCTGGGTCCCGCCAGGGCGCCCCCTAGGGGCAGGCTGGAGAGAGCGTCGGCGCTGGGTGGCGAGGGGGGAGAGGCGGCCCCGGCGGGTGGAGCCTCGGCAGGGGAGCGGGAGGAGGGGAAGGAGAAAGAGCCCTTCGCTCCGATGGAGAGCAGAGCCCGACCTTCGGGCCTGCGGCCTGGGCAGCCTGACCGAGTCCCACCCCCGCCTGAGGAGGAGTCCTGGGTCTAAGGAGGGGGGCTTCTCCTCCTGGAGCCTGCGGGGAGAGTGCTCGCGTATCAGCTGCGGGAGCAGAGGGAAGGTCCCACGCCTCGACACAGGGCCTTGGCCAGGAGGGGCAAACAGCCTCCGTCGGCCCGGACCGGCGAACGGGACACCCATCGCTCCCATTCCGACGCAGTTAGGATGCGGGCAGCGGGGCCACCCTCTATGCGATCAACACCCGCCCCGCCCCAGGGCACCTCCCCAAACTCCTGTCTTCTGGCCATGCCCACCGTTCGTTCCCACAACCCTTGTAAGTTGTCAAACACTCGTGGGTCTGTCGTTGTCTCCATCCGGCTCGAGTCCCTTTCTAGGACCGCAGTGATGCAGGAACGCGCGGCCTCGGATATTCTCCCACCAGGGGAGGGAGCTGGGGTGAAGTAGCCAGTGAACCTGGCCCCGCACAGCCGACCCGGGGGAAGCGGCTGGGGCGTCAGCACCACGGACAGGGGCAAGCCGGCCCGACGCCGGCTCCTCCTGCGCGGCTTCAGAGCCGCGCTCTGGGGCTCGGGAACCGAGACCTCCGAGTCCACAGGGGCGGTCGAGAGAGTTCACACGTCTACACCCTCGAAGTGAGGACAGAGGCCACAGCGGCTCAGCAGCAGGTGAGACAAGGACGCAGGAGCAGAGGCTAGGACTGAGTGCAGTTATAAAAAGGTTTCCTGAGACGGTGGTGGAGGGAGACGGGATGTCTCTCCTCTGGAGGGGCTCGATCGGGGGGCGGGCTCAGGGGCCGGTGGAGAGGAGGAGTCCCAAACTCGTCCCCGCAGTTCTCCTGGGTGATCTGGATGTCGGGGTTCAGGGTCACCCCATCACCCTCGTTCTCCTTGCCCAGCAGAGCCCGTTCCCTTCCACTGTCAGAAGCTGAGCCAACACCTGCGTACACAAACGAGGGAAAACACTCCCTGATTTTTAATCTGACTTCCGATCATCGCGCAATGGACGTCACACACACACATCCAGACCCTGTGGTGGGGAACCCTGTGGGGGAGGGGAGGAAGGACAGAGAGACTCAGAATGAGGTTGAAGGAAATCAAAATCAAAGACCTGGGGTGAAGCGGAGGGGGTGAGGTGGGCCAGCCAGGCAGTACGGTCCAACAGTAGCTCCCAGGAGGGAAGCCAGAGGCCTGGGCCCCCACCCACCCCCACTTCAGGTGCCTCAGAGCTGGGGGCCGAGGTGACAGTGAGGTGCTACCATCCCATACCCTGCCCGCCTGGCAAACCAGGCAGCAGCACTTCGGGGATGAAGGGGCAGGCCCTCTTCCTTACCCTCCCAGCCACTCCAAGGTGTGGGGAAGGGGAGCCACTTCCTCTGCTTCAGAGGGAGGCTCAGAGGGCAGTTACTTGTCCAATCACATAGCACATCAGGGACTAGAACTCGGGGATACTAGACCACCCAACCAAGGCCGTGGTGGTCATTGCAGGGCAGTGCTACCCAGGTGGGTGAAGGGGCATCAGCTGGGGCATTCACAGATTCCCTCTCACCCTGGATCTGGGTGACACCCCCCCCCCCCAGTGCTTTCCCCAGATTCTTCTCTGTCACGGCTCCAGGCTCCGATTTCCTGGTCTACACAGTGCAGCTGGGCCAGGCCGAGGCTGGGTTGTTCCGTGTGCCTCTCTTCTCACCAGGGATTTTGTTCCCTTGTCACCAGACCGGGGCGAAGGGCTTATCCTCGAGAACTCTGGCCACAGAGGAGGGGACACACACCACTTTTTGCCCCCCTGAGTCCCCCAGGAATCCCTCAGGATGCTCCTGGTATCTCCACTATTTTTGTTATTCATGAATTGGTACAAAACTGACAGTAATCAGCTGCGGGGAGGAGAGGTAGAAGCCCGGCCAGGCAGCCGGAGAAAATGGGGTGGAGTGAGCCAGGGCACAGATAGCCAACTGGGGTCGGGACAAGGACGCCTAGGTCCCAAGGGCTTCCAACTAGAGGTGGGAACACAGGCACCTCTCCCTCCGGCAAGGGGCCCCCATAATTCTGTTTCTGGCTCTACTCCTCCCCAGATTAGTCAGGGTAATCTGAGATTCAAGCGGGCGGATTCCGGGGCATCAGCCTGGGGTGGGATGGGGGGACAGAGCCTTTACTCCCACCACCTGGCCTCCAACACCCCATCCCCAGATACAGCCCGTCCCCCACAGCCCCCCAAACCCAGCATCCCCCACTCTAACAGGCCACCCAGCGCTAGAGCCCGGCGACGTGGAACTAAGTCGACCCTTTGGGGAGTTCCCTCTTCACACTCTGTCAAGAAAAAAAGTTTTAACCCAGGGGGTGATCTGGCTTTGGGGTCAGGAAAGGGGTGAGGGGCACCCAGCAGGGACGGACCATCGAGTTAAGGCTGGAAGGTAGGTTTTTGTGTCTCTGGGGGCTGCTGGGTGGGGAGGTCTCCCTGGAGGGGGTACAGCTCAGTTTTCTCCCCCTGACTGATCTGGGACCTCAACCCTCAGACCCGATTGCAGTCGGTCCTCAGGCCACCCGCATCTCTCTGTCCTGTGCCGGTGGCGCCAATGGGTGAGAAGGCGGACCTCACAGAGAAGCCGCCAGGGTCTGCAACAACGGGGTGGACGAAATGTGAGCCCTGTGAACGGAGCTTGGGGCGGGGCGGGGGGCCAAGGGGTGGATAAGACCACGAAGGACCAAGAGACACTTGGGCAGACAGATGGACACAGGAAAGGAATACACGGGAAAATGACAGACACACGCTCGGAGAACATGGGTGGGGGCCAGCTAAGGCAACACCTCCCCAACCCCACCCTCCATGTCTGGCGCTCACCCCAATCCCACCAGGCTGTGGTGCCCCTAGGGGCCGGGCTGGGTACTGCACTAACTACAGCCCTGAAGGAGGCCGTCCCAGGAAGACAGATGCGTGAGAGAGGACTGGGCAGTTACGGGGTGGCTCCCTCTCTGCCCTCTGCCTCCCACGGGGAGATGCGTGGCTACGGGGGCATTTCAGGCCCGGCACTTGAGAGTTCTCTTCCCGCCACTCGCAGCTCCAGCCCCGCAGTGCCATCAGGAGGCGGCCCGGGCTGTAGCGGCCACAGCCCGCGGGCGCCCTTGGGGCTGGCGGGATGCGCGCGTCACATGATGGCGCAGCGGTTGCGGCGCAGCGCGCCCTGGAAGCGCAGGGCGGCGTGCACGTGTTTGCAGCGGGCGCAGCCGACGCTCTTGAGCAGCTCGCTGAAGAGCAGCAGGATGTGCCAATTGTACTTGGCCGAGCACTCCACGTAGCCACACTTCCAGGTCTTGCGCACCAGGTGAGACACGTTCCAGCGCGGGATCACACGTCCGCGCTGAAGGTCCCGCTTGTTCCCCACGATGATGATGGGCGTCTCGGAGGTGCCAATCACCCTGGGGAACGAGGTGGGACTTTCAGAAATCCACCCGTGTGGCAGCCTCTGGACTTCAGTGAGGGCAGCCTGTGCCTAGTCAATAACAGAACTACCGCATGTCTGTTCCAGGAACAGGGCTCAGCTCTGGAGACACGTCATGCTCTCCAATCTGCACAGCTGATCCAAAAGATGGGTACCACTGTTATCCCCATTCTACAGATGAGGAGCCTGAGGCTCACAGTCACTGGCCTGAAGTCTCGTTCCCGGAGCCCCTCATCTAACTGCTGCACCAGACTAGCCACCCCGTGTAAGGGTCCCAAAATGAGTTAATAGCAAAATGTCACGAGTGTGTGTGTGTGTGTGTGTGTGGAACTGGAGGCTACTTTGTCTGCACCCCCCACCTCCACTGCACCCTTTTCATGGGAACTGGCTAGCACTGGGGCATCCACTGAGGCAGCAACGGACCGTACCCTGGGCCCTCACCTCGTCTCTAGGATCTGCTGGCGGATGGTCTTGACGTATTCAAAACTGTCAAAGCAGCAGATGTCGTAGACCAGAATGTAGGCGTGGACGCTCCGGAGTCCCCTGCAGCAGGCATCTGCCCACTCCTGCAACACCCCCAGTCAGTGCCAAGGTCAGAGCGGCCGTGAGGGCTCCCTTGGGCCCCAGCCACCTCCAGCCATAGACCTCCAGCACCCTCACCAGCCACTGCACCCAAAGCCTTCTGCACCCACTTATCTCCAGGAGGCCAGGGCCAGTGCAGAGTGGAGCTCAGTGTTGTGGCTTCCCCACCTCATGTTAGGACAGAGCAGGTCACATGGTCTGACCTCAAGGGCTGCTGCACAGCCCTGTGCATGTATGGGGCTGAGGGCTGCCTGGTACCGTTTCGCCCCCCAATCCATCCATCCATCTTTGTTCAAGTACATTTACAGTGTCTCTAAGAACCCAGCCCTGAGCTAGCTATTGAACCTGTTGAAGTGGCCTCTAGCTTCTAAGGCTCAGCTCAATGCCTCCTCCTCCAGGAAGCCTTCCTACAAGCAGGAGGCTCCTCCCTTTGTCTTCCGTGAGCATACCTTGGTTAGGGCTGTTGCCAGCCCCAGCTCCCCTCTTCTGCTGTGAGCTCCTGGGAAGGCCAGAGCCAAGCCGTCTTCATTCTTACATGCCTCCTCCCCCTCCCCACTTAGTGCCTTGCACTGCTTGGGCTCTGAGCAGACTCCTGAAAAGCCGCTGGACTGGGTGAGCTCTCCATGGTCCTGAAGCCCAGCCGGGCCATGCTGGGATCAATGCAACTCCTGCCAATAATTCCTGCCCTTGGATTGCTACCCAATGTGCCCCTTTTGTACCTTCCACCGCAAGGCTGAGAAAAAGAAGGCCCGAGGAGAACAGACTGAGACTGGATGCATCACGGGGGCTGGTGCAGAGCAGGGCCTGAGGCCAGCGCCAGGGAGCCGGAGCTTCCTGTGTGCTTATGACAAATTCTCAGAGTGGGGTTGCAGCTCAAGATGAACAGACCCCTAGAAAGGCTGAGTGCACTAAAGAGAAGGTTCCTTAAGAATTAATTAGCTAATTAACTTGCCAGCAGATGGCAATTACAAGAGCAGTTGAAGGCAGCCAGTGTGTGGAAGGAAGGTGGACTCCGAAGTTGTGGGAAGCGGAGGCTTTCAAGGACAAGGGCCACCAGGGTCTTCTCCCTTGAGGGGCCAGGCAAAATAGAAGAAGAAGAAGCAGGCATGTCTCCTGGGCCAGCCTGAGACTTGGGGCAAAGACCAGGCATGAAGGAACACTGTAGCTGGTTCTCCACCTCAGAGAGTGGAAAGGAAAAGACTGTGGTGGTGGTGACAGAGTTACGTCTGACTCCAGAAAAGGACTTCCCAACTCAGACGCTTAGCAGCTGGTGCCGTAGATTTCCTCAGGGAGATGATGTGGCATCTTTTCTCTGTGCTGAGTCCTAACTTTGGTGCAGGGGGGAAGATGCCGAGGATGAACCTAAAACTGTAGGAAACCACTCACTGGCCTCTAAGGCCAGGGAAAACGACACTCGGCAGGTCACAGTGGGCTCCAGCAGCGTAGGACCCGCACGTGCACGTGGCCCCTCCCCCAACCCACACATGAGTGGAGGATAGTGGGAAGTGGGAGGGATGTGGAAACAGGCACAGCGGCTCCCACCCTCTTCTGCCAGGAGAGGAAACAGCTGCCAGCCTTCCGGGGTGACAGCCCACCTCTTCCCCAGCGTGTCACCTCCTTGGGGAGGCCTCCAGGCTGCCTCCCTCCCACTTGTCTCTGGAGGCCCCTAAAAGGGAGAGGAGCATGGCTCTTGGATGGCTGGCTTGTCCCTTCACCCTGGCAGACGGGAGGGAGCGAGAAAGCTCACCTTCCTTTCCGGCTCACTCCGTGCAGGCCTCCGGGTTGTTTGGGGTTGGCCAAAAAGTCTGCTACATTTTTTACGTGCAACAAAAGACACACTTTTCATCGTCACCAATAACATTACTGATTTGGATATCTTGAGTATGGCGGCTATCTCCAGCTACTGGCTTCTGGCGGGAGAGGCCAGAGGTGCTGCTAAACATCTTCCAATGCACGGGACAGCCCCAGAGCAAAGAACTATTTGGCTAAAATGTCAACAGTACTAAGAAACTTTGGGCATGTTCGATCAGCCACAGCACCTTCTCCGTGCACTGCACGAATCTTATTTATTATTTTTTTGCATTTCTGTTGCATTTTTACTTTTCTTGAAATAATAAAGCGAAATACACTGAAGATGCTGCATATTTTCTTCCATCTTCAATATGAAAACGGCTACACAAAAATCCACCAATTTTGATTTTTTTTTCAATGGACGCTGACAGGAGGGACAGCTGTCACAACACAATCTAACAGAAGGGTTTCAAAGGAAGTTAAAGACAGCTAAGCCCCACTAGAGCCATCGTGTGGGGAAAAACATAATGGGCTTTTTGGCCAACCCAATAAAGGATCACCGTGGGGCTGTGTCAAGACAGGGAAGGGGCGGTGGAGACAGAGGGGACCTCCCAAGGACGCAGGATGAGGCAGGTTCAACACCACTCAGCTCCCGCTCACCCCTGGGGGGCACTGCACCGCCCTCTAACTTCAGCCTCCTTCTCTGATGGGAGGAGAGGGGCTGTGGCAGGAGCAACGGAGGCTTAGACCCGGGAAACAGCACTCCCCTGGGCTGCTTTTCAACCGGAGTTGGGGAAGAATGTATTTTTATCCTATTTTCAGATGGTGACCAGCAGGATTCTTGGGTTTTATATTGATCGCTGCCCAGCGTCCCTTACCTGCGCTCTAGGGGTGAGGTCTGGGACATCCTGAAGAATCCAACCCTCAGTCAGAAAGAAAAAGGCCAACAATCCAACAGGAGGACGGGCAAAAGGCATTAATAGTTGTCAGAAAAAGAAATTCCAAGGCCATTGAACATAGGAAAAGGTGCCCCACTTGGCTCCTAATCGGAGATGAGAATAATAACTACACTGAGACGACCACATCTCAGCCATCGGCTGGTCCCAAATCGGAAGCTGGACAAAGACTCTGGAGGCAAGGCTTTGGGGAAGCCACACTCACGTACACTGGAACGTTCTGGACCAGGAGGGGACTCGGACACCTTCCAAACCCCGGCTGCATCTGCCCTTTGATGTAAGCACGGCTTCTCCAGAGATCCATCCCACAACACTTCTCCCCACGCCCCAGGCTACCCTGTCATAGCATTGTTTGCAACAGCTGAAGACGGCCAACAGCCCCCTTGTGCAGCGGAAAGGGGTCTCCGCAGCTCGTCTCTGCGACGGGGTCCAGCCCCGCCAGGAGAAAAGACGAAGATGCCCCCCTCCCCGGGGTACTAACGTGGGGGCACCTCCAGGTGACAGCGTGAGGTGAAAAAGCAAGGCGCGGAGGAGTGCTTCTTGCACGTCAGGAAGGGAGTGGAATGAGACTGCACTCTCTGGTGTGTGTCAAGGCAGGCCAGAAGGGAAGAGTGAGCTGAGAGCAATGATGAGAACAGCCAACAGAGAGAGGGGCAAGGACCGGGGTGCAGAGGGCAGGAGTGGCCTGAGATTTCTCGCTGCACCTTTTCACCAAGTCTGCACTCTTAAATCGTGTCTCCTCTGCCAAACTTGAAATTAAGTTAAAAGTAAGTACACAACAGAGTGAAAACTACGCAGAGCTGGACTTGTGTGCAGGACAGCAGCGCGACCCTTGTGTCAGCCTGCCGGCCGGCCGTTCAAGTCTCCTGTGGAGAACTGGGCCCTGACCCCACACCCGCGGCCCTGACCTCGCTGCTCCCAAGGGGTGGGGGTGTGCGGTGCATGGGTCAGGCGTTCGTCTTTGGAGCTGATCGCTTGCACCTGGGACAGCAGAAACAAGGGTCCCTGGGGTTGGGCCAAGGCCCTCCTGCCCAGGGCTGCTGAGCAGGGCTGAGCCCATACCCCTCCCTAGCCACTACCTGAGAGATCGCTGCCTTTGCACAATTACAACGAACCAACCATGGCCCCACCTTCCTGTCTCCACCACTGTGCCCACCCTTCTGAGCAAAGCCTCTGCACACTCGGGTGAGGGACTGCCCTCAGTGGGCAAACGTGTCTCAGAGCTCAGCCTTCCCGTGCACCCAGCCCCTCTCCAGCTGAGGCAGAGAGAGGCAAAGAGGACCTGGTCCCTGCAGCCCAGGGAAGGAGCACTGGCTGTCAGCCAGTGCCCCTGGGGCATCTGAAACTTCTCCCTGCAGGAAGGGGGCACAGCAGGGCAGTCCTGAGGGCAGGGGCGGAGCACCACTTAAGGCCCTTGGGCAAGAGATCTGTCTCTGAAAACACACCTTCACCAGGTCCTGGCCTTTTCTTCTGCTGTCCCTTCCACAGACCACTCTACTCCTGTGCCTACTACAGGGCCTGGCACACATGAAAACGCTCAACAAATGGTGGAATTCACCAGCACACAAATGGATTCCTGGGACAGATCTAAGCAGGGTGGCCCGAAGGGCATGCGGAGCTCCCCAAGCCCCAGATGGAGGCCTGGCACGGGCCAGGGCGAGCAAGCAGAGGATTGGAGCTCAGCCTTTCCCTGCCCCCGCCAGCCCCCCACTGCCTCCCGGCCTGCGGGGCCCGCCTACCTGCAGCGTGTTGACGGGGAAGGTGCTGATGGGCGGGAAGTCCAGGATCTGGAGGTCGTGCACGTGGCCGTTCATGACCACAGCAGGCAGGTAGAGGCGGCGGGCGGTGGTGGGCACGCAGACCTCGCTGAACTCGTTGTACAGGAACTGGCGCACGATGGCACTCTTGCCCACGCCTCGAGCCCCCAGCACGGCCACCCGGTAGGTGGAGACCATGCCTCCCGCCCCGTGCCGCCACCAAGTCCTCGCCGATGCGTGGGGCTCCCCTGGGCTGCATATTCCAGGGGCTGGGGGCTCAGCCTCCGTCAGTTCCAATCATTGCTGCCCTGCCCGCCCTGGGCCCTCTGCAGGCTCCACCTGGGCTGTGGGGACAAGAGGTAGGCTTGGTGGGCCGGCTTTTTCCGGGGCACTGCCACGCTTTTCCACCACGGGGCCTTTGCTGCAGCTGCTCCTACCACTCAGAACGCCTTCCCTTGCCCAGAGCCCCTGTCTCATCTCTCCGTCCTTCCTTCTCCATTCCCCCTGCCCTCCACCAGAGGAAATCAATCTTTCCTGACTTGTATCATGACCTGACTACGGCCTGCCGAGGCAGGCTGCGTGCGGAGCAGCGGAGAGAGCACAGAGTGCTATAGCCTAGCGTGCCCGCGGAGCCCGGGCCAGGCCTGGTCTCCTCCCCACCAGGGGTGAGGCTAGGCCAGTGCGTCTCAGGGGAGGCCTCCCGGCACGTCTTAGGGGGCGAGTTCGTCGTTGGGCAGGACTGCTGGCACACGGCAGGAGGTTTTACATCCCCAGTGGCCAGCAGCAGCAGCAGCCTCCAGTCACCATGATGACCCCAGATGCCCCCGCTCCATTTCCCCATGCCCCCATTGAGAACCCCTGCACTAGAAGACCACTTGGCTCTGGAGGACACCGCTGGTTTCCCACTTGCTCTGTTGGCATGCATGCCCACCGCTCGTCCTCAGAGAAGACAAGATGCCTACGAGCTGGGTATTCCCATCCAGAGAGAAGGCTCAGAGGGAAGTAAGGACTGTACCCAAAACCACACCACCGGGAATGCCAGCCACTCCTTTCTACAACGCCACAGGACTTCCAACTTCCCGTTCGGGGATTCCAGCTGGTAAATGCCTACAGGCCAAGGCTGCGTCCGACTCCCTGGCAGCCCCCGAGTGCGGAGGGCCTGGCACACAGCAGGTGTGCCGGTGGCCAGGAAAGGGCCGCTACAAGGTTGGACCTGCCATCAATTCATTAGCTCCTTGCTTGCTCCGTTTCAGTGACTTTAGAGCTTGGCTGTGGAGCCCCCGCTGTGATGTTTCCAGCTGTGCGTCAGCTGGCAAATCACCTGCCCGCCCGACTGGAGGCATGCTCTGCACATGTATTTAACTGGGGGTCAGTAGCCCGAACTTCTGAGATAGTCTACGTGCATCTCTTAGCCGGGTGCCTTCTCCTTTCGGGGGGAGATGGTGACCAGGGAGGCTTCATGTCTGAGACTCCCTGTCTGGGGACTATTCCCAGGAAGGGTGACACCGGCGCCTGCTAGATGGGTCCCGGGCAGGTGGGTGTGCTGGGATTCGATAGGGCCATGCTCGCCAGGCTTGTGTGTGTTTCCCGTGTGGACACATGTTCTTTCTACGTGTGTGCAGCGCACAGCTAGCTGAAAGCACCTGGACTCGTCCTGGTTCTGAGGGCCCGGTCCACCAGACATTCGGAAATAGTAAACAAAGGGCAGGATGTGGCGTGAGACCCATCAAGGTTGGAGTCCCAGCTCAGCCCGTCGCTTCTAGTGTGACCTTGGGCAAGAAGCTTCCCAGGGTGGAGTGAGGCTGTGCAGGGAGAGCCCAGTGCCTGGCTCAGAGGGGGTGTTCCATGAGGAGTGGCCACTGTTGTGTACACGGGCCTTCCTTCATCGGAGGCTGCTGGGGCCTGCTAGCTGTCCCGAGATGGGTCCCTGTCCACTGTTGTCCCATACACTAGTGTGTGCGTGTGTGTGATTCTTTCCCCTTTGCATTAAAGGTAAAAGCAAGAACCAAAAAACAGAGACTTAGGGAAGTCAACACCACAGAGTGAGCTGAGCTGTCAGCTAAGACTAGGACCTCGATGCCCTTCCTGCCCCATGCAGGGGCCTCCCCTCAACAGGTGCTTGCAGGCTCCCCAAAGGGGGAAGTACTAGTCCCTCCTCCCCATCACACCCTCCGGGTCCTCAGCCCCTCAGGCCTCCCTGGACACTGTCTCGAGACAGAGAGCCTCAGCTGGGTTAATTACATAACCAGCACAAGCAGGTGGGGAGGGGGACATCCCAGGGTAGGAAGAGAGGCCAAGGAACCCAGAGTCCTTTGCCTCTCTGGGTGTGGCAACCTGGAGGTATCCAGGATGTTCCCCACCTGCATGTTCTCGTGGACACCACCCTTCCTGCCCAGAAATCAGTCCCTTTGGGGGAGCAGCAGGGGAATAAATGCGGGGCCGGTGCTAGAGCAAGGAAGGGTGCAGGAGAGGCCCCTGTGCTGGGCCGCCTCCTGGAACTCACCAGGCCCAAGTGGGGCCCTATCCCTGACTCAGAGGTGACTGGTGCCCCTACCTCTTCCCAGGCAGGGGTCCTGGGTCCAGGTGTCTATTAATCCATCATCCCCAGCAGGGTGGAGGTGAAAGGGGGCTGCCCAGAGAAGCAGGGCCCAGCCCCTGAGCGCTCCCTCCCCAAGGCCTGCGCTCTGCAGTGAGTCTGCAGACAGCGTCCGCTTCGAGAGACTGGGGACGCACACAGGGGCCAAAGCCTGTCCCTTCCCGTCCGCCTGGACACCTGAGTCTCTGTCCGGGGCTGAGGACCGGGCCTTTTTTGTCCCGATGGGCCGAGTCACACGTCTGCCTGCTGTTTGTCCCCACCACGTTCATTTAGGAATGGGTGGGTGGGGGCTTCGAAGGATGTTTGGCTCCCCATGACCTGATTGGTAGGAGTCTGGGGGGCGGGGGGATGCCAGAGCCCAGTCTGCTCTCCGCCTCCAGCACCTTGCAAACACCCCCACCCCCCAGCTCCAGCTCTCACGTGGCCACCCCGCGCCGCTTCCCCGCCTGCCCGCCGGCCCCCTCCTCCGTCCTCGCCCCGGCACCAGTCGCCCCGGCCGTTCCCCCCTCACCTACCCCGACACCGTGCCGCCCCCGGCCTGACCCAGCGCGGCCCCACCCGCGTCCCCCTCCTCCCGCCGCTTACCCGGGGCTGTCCTAGCTGCCCCTAGCCCTGGCCGGCGGGGCTGCGCTCCCCCCGGGCTCCGGCGCTGCGCCCTGGCTCCCCGGCCCGGGGGGAGAGGGGAGGGGGCGCCCCAGCTGCGCAGTGGGGGCGGGCTCCGAGGCGGGCGCGGGGACAGTGCGGGCGCCGAGGGGGTAGACACCTCCAGCCCCGCTCTCCCTGCGGAGCGCGCCGCCCGCGAGCGCTGGAAGGAGCCGGGCGGGGGGAGCGCGGATGGGGCGGGGCGGGGCGGGGCGCGGGAGGGGGGGTGCTGGCGTTCCGCTGGGTCCCTGAGCCTGACACATTTACTTGGGTGACCCCAGACGAATTCTTCTTTAACCCCTAGACGCGACCTTCACCCCCTGACCTTTCCTGCGATATTTGTAGCTCTAACCTGGAGGGGTGGGGGACAGGGACCGGAGGGGCCCTAGTGCCTCTCGCTTCACTCCGGGCCAAGGCAGCTCAGAGCAAAGCTGGTGACCTCCGCGGCCCTAAACACGACCACTACCTTCTCTTCTCCGGCCTGGGAGATACCAGGGGGCTCAGGGCAGAATCACTCAAGTATTTCTTCTCAAGCAATAGTTTCCAGCGCAATTCATTATCAATAGCTAGTATTTTATGAGCATCTGCTATGTGCCAAACGGCATGCTCCAAGCTTTGCCTGTATCCCCAAATTTCATCCTGGCAGTTCTGTGAGGTCCAGTCTCTTCCCCCCATTTTGCAGAGGAGACAGCTGAGGCTGAGAGAGGCTGAGTAACTGGTCTCACTGAAGTGCATGATGCACGACGCAAAGGCTGGGAGTCCCTAGCTGGGCACCCGCTGAGCGTGGGACGGGTCCTCACAGTCCAATGGGGTGACCAGGAGCACCCCGCCGCGCGGACAGGGGCTGCGTGCACCATCAAGGTTCTGGGGGAGCGCGGAGGGCGTGGACCGACTAATGAGAGGCAACTGTCAGGGAAGGAGCCTTGAAGGAAATGGACTCGGCTTGGCAAGGTGGTACACGTTGTGGGGGGGGGGGGGGGGGCTTGCAGGTGAGGCTTGACAGTGAGTCCGGGAGCCAGACCTGGCCCAGGGGGCAGGGCCATGGGGAGTGACAGGAGGCTAAGGGACTGGTTGGGGCAACGTCACAGAGGCCTTGATTGCCGGCGAGTTCGGATGGACCCTGTGCGGGACGGAAAGGCTTGGAGAGGTTTGAGGCAGGCGGCAACCGGTCCCAGCTGTATTATTGCAGCCCCCTGAGAGCTGGGAGGAGGAAGTTCTCAGAGGCGTTTTACCTCTTGGGTCCAGCACCCCCCACTAGAGTTTCTATTACTTGTGGGCCACGGCTTCCTGGTGGACCCCAGATTTCCTCCTCCCTCTGGGCTTTGCATTTTGGGCACCTTTCCGATGGCTCCCTGTTCTCTCCTGTCCGGACAGAAGGCACAGTGGCTTTGAGCCAGGGTTCAGAAGCAGACAGATCTGGATTTAAATCATGACCTCACCACTTCCTATGGACCCAAGGTGACTACCTGGGACTCCCCCAACTCCAACTGCCTCATTTATAAAATGGGGATCCCCACCGCAAAACTAAGCTGCGGTGTGCGCAGCCCTGAACCGCCGTGCCTGGCGTGTCGGAAGTTTCAAAGTGTGG
This sequence comes from Tonatia bakeri, assembly GCA_004024845.1. Lineage (NCBI taxonomy): Eukaryota > Metazoa > Chordata > Mammalia > Chiroptera > Phyllostomidae > Tonatia > Tonatia bakeri. The sequence goes on from PVIA01011180.1 coordinate 15,785, forward strand.
CCTTCATTTTACCTTATTTTCTCTTTCAGAGCCACATGGCCATTCACAGAGGAGCTTCAACACTGGGAAGTTTCCATGTGTTCT
>PVIA01011180.1:15968-46515 GCA_004024845.1 Tonatia bakeri
AAAAAAAAAAAATCATATTAACATAAAATACTATTTGCCTGCATTTAAGATTCAGTTATAGGATCTTGGTTTGCTGAGAGTCACTTTGGGCGAAGAACCTGTGCCAGCCAGGGGCCTGCTCACTCCCCTCGGTCCTTGGGATTCCCTCGGTGAGTGTTTGAGAGGCGCTGTCCTTGGGTCTGTCTGACCTTAGTCAAGCCTCAAGTGGCCGTGGTTCAGCTGAGGACAGCAGACCGCTGAGGCGCAAGCCCAAGTTCCCCACCCGGGAGACATGTGGGCCCACCTGAGGCATCTGAGACCCCGACGCACAGCAGGACAGGACAAAGCCAAGCCTGCCTGTGCTGCCCGCTGCCCTGTCCTATCACGGCTGAGGACCCCGCCGGCTTCCAGAGGCCAAGCCACATCCTGGAGCCTCTGACCAGTGAGTGGAGACGGAATGAAAGGAGGGAGGGAGAGCCAGAGTTTGGGTTTGAACATCCTTCTCCATCACCAAGGGGGCGGGGGCAGGGGTGGGGGGAGGAGTGGGATTTTCTCAGTGCCAGAGTGTGGGGCACGCCCGTCTCCCGAGGGCACTGCCGGAACTGAAGTCCCTCTGCATCTCACGAGCCTCCCTGGATGAGCTCTGCCCTTGCTGGCGGCATCCTGGATGGCGGGGCAAACGCTAACTGAGAAACCGAGATGGCAAGTCTGGAAACTTTTCAAGAAAAATCCTTGTTTCTGGCAACACGTATGGGGGCTGGCTGGGATTCTAGGGTTAGCGTTCAGGAGATGGAAATGGGTAACCGCGGGGGAGGTGTCATCTCTCCCAAGCGCCACACCAGGTATTAAAATAAACGGGCTCTTGCCTCCTGGAGCTGGGGGTGGCAGGGAAAAGAAATCTGGGTCCCAGCAACGTCAGGAAAAGCATCGGTGCGTGCGGTGGGAGTGGGAAGGCTCCCACCTGGGAGTCCTCGGCGGTGTTCGGGGCTCAGTACTGCGGCGCTGCCACTTTGCGGGCAGAGAAGGATCACGCAGTCTCAGGTTGAGTCTGGAGCCAGTGGGCCCTGCTTTTGGGGAGGGAACATGCCGCTATCTTGGGGGCTTAGCAGGGGTGGCCGCTGGCTGGTGGCTGAGTGCAGGGAGGGGAGGGCCTGTAAGGGAACCTTCAGGGGAACGGAGGGACAGCTGCAGGGCGAGGGGCGAGGACACAGAAGGCGCGGCCCTGGCTGCGCCCTTCACGGAAAATGGAGATGAAGCTCGCACCCTGGCCCGGCGGCTCGGAGGGCTGGAGCATGGCCCGGCCACCGGAGGTTGAGGGTCTGACCCCTGGCTGGAGCCGGTAAGGGAAGCGACCGATTTGATGTTTTTCTCACATCAGTGTTTCTTTCCTCTTGTCTCTAAAATTAATGAATGTATGTATCTTCCAGGTGAGGATTAGAGAAAGATAATGCTCAATTCACGGGATGGTCAGGTATCATGGGCATAAAAGTGCGTTTACCGCTTTCAACCCCGTAACCCGTGGGCATCGCTGCGGAAGCGGGCGCAGACAAACCACGTCCGGTGGCGGTGAGTCTCAGCCCCGCCGCACACCAGAAGCAGGGGTTTGCAGACTGCAGACCCCCGGGCCCACCCCAGCCTGGCTACACAGAACCATCAGCCTTTTCCAAGGGCTCTCAGGTGATACGCTGACGTGCACCCGAGAGCCTCTGCCCCAAGGAGAGGCTCTCCTGGCTCCACTGACACGCTTAGCTGGTGAGCCAAATGCGATCTCAGTAAGGCACGTCTGCCCTGGCTGGTGTAGCGTAGTAGATTGAGCAGGGGCCTGTGAACCTAAGTGTCACTGGTTCGATTCCCAGCCAGGGCACATGCCTGGGTTGCAGGCCAGGACTCCAATTGGGGGCATGCGAGGGGCAACCACACATTGATGTTTCTCTCCCTCCCTTTCTCCTTCCCTTCCCCTCTCTGAAAAAAATACATTCTTAAAAAAAAAAAAAAAAGGCACATCTCCCTTCAGAGCTTTGACCCTGAACCTCAAAAGACTGCTCCTTCCCAAGTGTCATTTCCAGTACAGTTGGGGCTGTCACCCAGCAGCATGGCTGCCCAGAAAACACCTGGCCACCGAGGCAGCTCCTTTGCCATGTCTGGGTCCTGGGCAGAAAGGACAGTTCCTGTTCCAAGTGCCACATGCAGAGACTGTCTGCCTCTACCAACTTGACCTCGGAGGGGCGCAGGGGCCCCTCCAAGGGCATCTCGGCACTGGATTCCCCAGCCTCTCTCCTCTCCTCCAGGCTGTGGGAGATTGCAGAGGCTGTCACTCACCGGAACGCCTGGGTGGGGCATCTCTCTCTCTCTCTCTCCAACACCTGGGCCACAAGCACCAGGGCCACACAGGCAGGAGACCTGAACTGCCTGGGAAACCTGCTTGCGGGCAGCAGTACTTCTGTTCACGTGGGAACACACAGGCCTGAGTCCAGGTCTGAAGGCCTTTTATTAAGTGAGGGGCTAGTGGCACATCTGAGTAGCAGGACACTGGTGAGCCTTCTCCCCAGGGACCACCTGCCAGCGAAGGGCCTGTGGTGGTGACGGTGGTGCGGGCTTGCTTGGTTCAAGGGGCCTCCAGATTCTTCCTCAGGCTGGCCCTAATCTCACCAGGCTAAGTCCCTGGGAGGGCTGGGCGGCCAGAAGAAACGTCCCACAGTGTGGTTACTGACGCGCCACTCCCCTGGGGTTTTGCCCCCCCATAGTGTGGTTACTGACGCCCCACTCCCCCGGGGTTTTGCCCCGGAGTCAGTCTGAGAACAAAGCACATGCACCACAAACCTCACTTTGTGTGAATGAAGTTTATTGAGGAAGACACAAGGTCAAGCTCCCCCAACCCCTGCCCTCCCCCAGAACAGACCCCGACAACAAAAGAATGGCACACGTTCTCAGGATGACATTGACCTTCCCCTCCTGCTTCTCTCTGGAGCCCCAAGCTCCACATCACAGGCTCATGGGAAGGGCTCGGGCTCGGACCGACACTCGGGACTCTCTGACCAGCAAGAGTTCCGGCTGTGCATGTGTTCCCCTTGCCCTGCGCACGGCCCCCGCTGCCGACACAGACATGCAGGGGCAGAGAACAGGGCCCGCCGGGCAGTCTCCACTCCGTCCCCGTTCCGCAGGGCTGGAAGGCCAGATGGGAAGCTGTGGCGGAAGCCCCGGGCTCTGCCTCTGCAGGAGTGAGGCCTGCCTCCCTCCCTCCCTCCCTCCCCCGGTGCTGGGAGTGCAGGGCGGAGGCGGCCTCCCAGGGAGCAGAGGTTCGGCATCAGCTCGCCTGGTCCGCTGAGAAAGGCAGTTGTTGCCCATCGCTGCTGGGGGTGCTGAAAGAAGCTGAAGCTTCGTTCAGGGGCAGAGGGACATCTCGAGATACAAAACTGCTTTCCGCCTGCGCACCCTGACGCACGCCCCTTCTGCAACTAGAGTGTGCTTTAGGATGAGACACTGTGTTTGTGGTGCGAGCCTCCACTGCTTGTATCCAGCTGCCTCTCTGAGTCCCCAAGCAGGGAACCTCCCCAACCGCTCTTCCCCCCTGCACCCCCACCCTCCCACACGGTTCTCCTGCAGCGTGGTGACATAGTTCCGGGATGTAGTTCCTGCCCCTGGCCCCCCTAATCCCGCCCTCGGAGAATCTCCAGGTTTAAGAAACTGCTTTGGCGGCCCCACCCGGAGTCCTGCAGTGGTGTGACAGGCCCACTCCGACACAGCAGGACTGGGCGGCCCTGCTCGTTTCTGCGTCTGCTCCTCCGGGACCCACTCGGAGTGAGGCCTTTGGACCCTGAGGGCTCTATGGCTAGAGTGGGGGCGCTGAGAGGCAGTCTTGGTTGTGGGCCCGGGACACTGGGCACCAGGCCACACGACAAGCACTCACAGCTGGACCGGGAGCCCTGCCTGGCGGGCCGCTGATCAGGGCACGAGGCTTTGCTAACAAATCCCACCCAACCTGTTAGCGAGGGGATCACACGTCTCCCTGTCCTTTGAGAAATGACAAGAATTTCGTCACCTTCTGGGACGGTCTTGGTTGCTCGGGAGCCTAAAGAACACAAGTGAAGAGTAGACCAGCTAGTGGCAGCGACAGCAGGGCTGGGACACCGCTGAGCCCCTCGCCTCTGTGCTCGCCCGAGTGGCCTCGAAACTACAGCGCCAGGACCGCAGGGGAGACACCAGCTGCTCCTTCATCCGGCATCTGGATGCACCTTCCAGGGACTGAACAGACACTCTGCCGCCACCCGACGCTGACGGATGCAGGGCCCCCGTCGGTGGGAGCAGGAGGGGAGCACAGGAGAGGCACAGAGAAGGCGAGAGGGCGGCTTCCAGGAGAAGTTAAGGGGACGCTACTGCAGGGAAACCGCTGCTGGGCGTCCGGGAGACCCAGCCCCGCGTGCCTGCCGCTAACCCGCTGCGGGGCCTCCACTGTGACACCCTTCTGCCCGTTTCCTTTGTTAGGAAAACAGAGTTGGATACTACTTAAAGTCTGTTTCAACTGTAAAAGTATGTTTTTTAGATCTGAATTGTACCAGACAATGAACTAAACACAGGGCAGAGAGGTGGGAGAGAGGCATTTTGGTTCCGGTTCCCCAGCTCTACTCAGAATCCCTCATAGGCCCTGGCTGGTATAGCTCAGTGGACTGAGCACCGGCCTGCAAACCAAAGGGTTGCTGGTTCGATTCCCAGTCAGGGCACATGCCTGGGTTGTGGGCCAGGTCCCCAGTAGGGGGTGTGTGAGAGGCAAACACACATTGATGTTTCTTTCCCTCTTTCTCTCTCCCTCCCCCATCTAAAAAACATAAAATAAAATCTTAAAAGAAATCCTTCATAGTGTTAATAGGTCAGATGAGGGGAAAAGACATAGTAGGTCCTAACTTCTCTCAGCCTTGGTCTGGGCTGGCCCATCCGAGGAGGACCGCCACGCCCAACTGCGGGGCCATCAAACGAGGAGCTAACACAGGGAGGGGAGTCACCAGAGAAAAGTCTGGAGAGAGAAGGAAACGCGAAGATCCAAACGGCCAGGGACAAGGCCGCCACAGACGAACCCCGCCGGAGCGGGCGGGGGCTGCTGCTCCCACACTCTCCGGCAACAGCCACACCGTGCCCTCCATTTCTCACGGGCACAAAAATCCAGGACGATCGAGTGCAGCTTATGTTTCAGCGACACTTATCCTTACTTTAATATTTTTTTTTGTCTTTTTCTGCTTTTGAAACGAGCTCTCAATTACAAAATATCACACTACACTCAAAAACGCCAGCCGCTGGCATGGCAGGGGCCCGCGGGTCCGGCAGGCAGCGGCAGCAGGAGGTGAGGGGGAGAGCCCGGGGCGGCGGCTGACAGCCGCTCCCAGAGAGCGGACACGGCCCAGCAGGGCGGCCTGACTTAGCACAGGTTACACTAGTCACTACCGTGGGGGGTGGCCCGGCATGTCCGGGCTCAGACTCTACACGACAATACACTTTCTTCCAGTTACAGTCCGCGGCCGAGCCGGTCGCGGGCGGCTCGAGGGCGCCGGGCAGGCCGTCAGTTTTTCAGGATGCTGTCGTAGACCTGGTAGATGTACTGGGAGACCTCGGGAGCTCTGCACTTCAGCGACAGCTGTTGGGAGGAAAGGGAGCAGAGAGGTGACCACGGAGACCGGCATTAACTCAGAAGGTAGCCCACACTCAGCTCAGGGAACTGCTTTCCGGCGGGGTGGGAGAAGCTTCTCGCCCGGAGCACTCGAGAGGAGAGCCAAACAGAGAGACCCCGTCGGCAGACTCGGTGGGCCTAGCGTTTCACCGCGCCCACCCACACTCCACCCACACTCCGCGTGGGTCTACGAGGCTGGGAAGCGCCCCTACCGAAAACACCGCAGTCCCTGGCTTCGCCAAGCATCTGGGGCATTACTCCCAGACAAAAAGGCGAGGGACAGACCCTGCGCTCACTGGTGGCCGCTCCGCCTGCCCGCCTCCGGGCCCCAGTCCCACAAGGGCGGCAGCCTCAGTGCCGACACCGGAGGACGCACAGTCACGCAGGACAAACTGAGGGCCAGGCGGGTCCCAGGCTCTGGTTCTCTTCCTGTCACGGCGCAGGGCGCACGCCATCAGGGAGGAGAGCGAGGACCGCCAGGGAGGTGTTTGCTCAGTAACTGGACGGCAGCTCATGCTGACAGCCTCGTCTTTTATGTCCCGTCCCTTTTCGAGGGTGAAGCAGGTGCTTCTGAGACCCCTCCCCTTCTCTGCCACCACCCCTTCTAGTTTAGTAACAATGATCCAATTAAAATTAAACTGTTAAAAAGATTTTAATGTTGCACAGAGATTTTTACTTCATTGGTCAACCAGCACAAAACTTAAGCCCGGATCTGAACTCAACTGTGTCAGATTAGGCAAAGCATTACTGATGCGACTGGGAGGATGCAAACCGCACGTGGGACCAGGAAACGACCCATCCGCGTCTTGTGCGGCCGACACCACTGCTCTTGTCTGTCCCAGCAGACCAGGCAAAGCTGTCTTCGATACTTACGCCACCACGAGATTTTAGACCGTTCTGCTCCTTTATTTTGTTTTTAGAGACTCAGGATGAATTGACATGGTACAAAAGGTGAGAGTATTTTTTGGCAAAAATGTGGAGATGATACTGGTCAACCCTGAACTCACTGAGAAAGGAAAAACCAACCTCACATCCTCAACACCCTGGGCGACGCCCCCTGCACCGCCCACGGCTGCGGAACAGGGAGCGGTGGGGGGGAGGGGGGCGGTTCCGCGTGGCCGCGGCCGCCCCGCGGAGGAGGGGATCGCAGGTGTGGCCAGTTTCGAGCACTTTCTTCAGGAGAGAATCAAAGTGAAGGAGAAGCCGGGACTCTCGGACGGAGGAGTTGTAACCATTGAAAGCAGCAAGAGCAAGATCACTGTAACTTTCTCCTTTTCCTTCAAACCGAAGAGAACGTTTACTCAGGAAGTCACAGAGGCAGAGGAGGGGAGCCCGCTGGCTCCGCGGGCTCAGGACAAAGTTACGGGGCAGAAGAGTGGCGCCGGCAGGAGAAAGGCGCCGAGATCCCTGCAACCTCTGAGGCGCCTCTTCCCGAAAGGTGTCAGAGATATCGCACCAGAAACACCCGGAGAGGGATCTGCGCGATCTGCTGCGCGGCTGCTAACAGCAAAGAGAGTCACCAACTGTGTCACTTGCAGATTAACCAGGATAAAGAGGAGGAGGAATATGAGGATTACAACTTATCTGGAACATTTTGTATGAGTTCTTGAATAAAATTTGGGAACGAACAAAAAAATCCTAAAAGTGAAATTAAAAAAATGTGAAAGACGAAGAGAACATCCAAAGAGGCTCTACTCATCTACGGCTTTAACGTTCGGTCTCTGAGGCATTTATTCCCCAAATCATTCACCAGGAAGACACTCTGATGAACAGAAACAGTGACAGCCCACGTAAGGCTGCAAACGGACAGGAAACAGCTCCCCGCTCCCCAAGCTGCAGCTCACAGGCACGGCCTCGCGTTCGGACTCCGCCCCTCTGCGTTCAGACCCCGCCCCTCTGCGTTCAGACCCCGCCCCTCTGCGCCGCTGGCTCCTTCTCCCCCGACGCCCCCGCCAACACCCCGGCCTCTTCCCGGCCGCGGGCCTGGGGAAGATTCTCCCGGGACAGTGGGACAGTGCGCGGGTGCGGAAGAGGAGGAGGAGAGGCAGCTAAACCACGGACTAAAGGAGCGAACTCCCAGACTGGAGAGGGCGCAGTTCCTCCCCCCGAAACACTGCCCAGTATTTGTTCCCACTTTTGTACGCACTCAAAGTCCTGCCAGCTGGAGACGCATTTGCTGGTTCACGACTAGTAAGGAAATGCTGTCTTCTGCAACAAAAGCCCAAACTTGGGCCTTGAGAAAAAGATTTTCCTAAACTCTGAAGTAAACTCTGAAACATACACATAAAGAACAAAGAAGCAAAATAATCTGACATAAAATATCTAAGGAAAAACAGAACTTACCAGGGTTTTAACATCTGAACTGTGACACATTTAAAAAAATTTTTTTAAAATTAATTTACGTATTTTGAGAGAGAGAGAGAACACTGATTTGTTGATCCCGCTTACCGATGCATTCATTGGTTGATTCTTGTATGCGCCCCGATCAGGACTGATCTCACAACCTTGGCGTTATCGGAACAACGCTCTCATCAACTGAGCTACCTGGCCGGGGCACCCAACTGTGACCCATCTTCAATGCCAACCACTCGGGAATGCCGCCATCCAACCCACCAAGAGAAGAGCCGCCTCTCGCGCCCGGGTAAGCCAAGAGCTCACACATTCGCTTCTGGTTTACCGTCTGGGGCAACATTCCTTCGCCTGCAACAGGCACCTTCCAGGTGAGATGCAGCTGCTTAGAGACGTGGCCTCATCCTTCCAGGATAAACGTGCCTTCTATTACACATACATAGTATATACTCAATGTTACTCATACACGTGTATATGTGATAGAAGGTACGTTTATCCTATGTATTAGAATATGTATTAAGTCCTCTCCCAAGGATATGTTTACTGATTTTAGAGAGAGATGATGGAAGGGAGGTGATGAGAGTGAGAGAAACATTGATCAGTTAGATCAAATCAACAACCCAGGTACGTGCCCTACTGGGAATCGAATCCGAAGCCTTTCGGTGTCCAGGACGGGATGACACTCCAACCAGCCGAGCCACCCGCCAGGGCCAAACACACCCCCTTAACGAGACAGAGTAAGGACGGGTGGGGTAAGAAGAGAGGAAGGGACCACTGGTCCTTCTTCGTCACTCCTAGCTGAGATCGGATCTACCACCTCAACAGGGTTCAGGGCGATGCAGGGAAGGAAATGGATCTGAAAGACGCTGAAGTCGGAGCAGTATTTCGGGGAACGGGTCAGGCCATGTCCGACTGTAAGGGAAATTCAGATGGTTTCGTGGGCAGCAGAAACCTAGTCACCAGACAGAGAGTAAACAGGAAAGGGGGCAAGGAAACACAAGCAACTTCCTACACACGAATTCAGGAGAGGAAGAACGGTGGCCATGGGTTCAAATGACAGGACCCCACGGGAAGGTCTCCCACACCTCCATGTGAACCTGTAACTGTCGCACAGCAAAAACTGCACAAATATGCAGGGAGGAAAGTGAACTGATGGGCTGTTACACGCATGTACACAAACACTGCGCACAGTGCTGTACACTCAACAACCACGGAGTGACAGGAAGACTGGTGAAATCTAGGGAGGCCTACAGTTTGGTCAGTGTCGTATCAAGGCCGCTTTCCTGCGTGAAAACGCACGGTGGGCACGTGAGACGCCAGCCTCCGGGAAACAGGGGAGAGCCACATGGGAATGCTGTGCACCGCTAAAGAAATGTTTTGCAAGTCAAATGATCTCAAATGAAGACGTTACACCTTCTTTAAAAAAAACCTAACAAACTATGTTTCGTATAGTGATGCCAAGAGATTTTTCTGGAAATCTTCATCATCCTTGCACGAATAAAAAGAACGAGGTAGGAAGTGCCGAGAGACACCTGAGCCCTGAGCACGATCCACCTGCCGACACATCACATGGTCCCGAACAAGTCGCCGACCGTCCTCAGCCCCGGTCTCCTTACCCGCGGACCAGAGGTGACCACGCTGCTGTGACCTGAGACGGGAGACCGTACCCAGAAAAAGGGTGCGAGAACAAAACGAAAACAAAGGGACTGGTGGGAGGGTGGGGGGGTAGGGGTACTGTTCACTTTCTGGGGGAAGCGTGAGGCTCCCCAGCTCACAGATGCTCGGGCAAAAATACAGCTGGATGGGACCCAGCAGCTCACACACACGCTCACCTGGGTCCTTCAGGGGAGGGGGCACACCAAGGGTTTTCGGCTCTGGGTGGTACGATCACCCTGATGTGTGCTCGTGAAAATGGACTTGGCTGTTAAAATGAGAAATGGGATCACACTTAGATCAGCTAAATGACTAAAAAGCTTCCTTAATCTACTGACTATTCAGCTTCTTCAGAATTAGTCAGCACTGAATCTTGTATTACCGCTTTCCTGTCTCCTCCTCCCAGACAGCCCACAAAAACTTCGGACGTAACAAAAGCGTAGGAATGTCTCCCCTAGCCCCAGCGGTTTCTCTTCCACTTCACCAAATGCAGACGACAAGCCACATCCTCCTGGGAGATCACATTTGACAAGAGCAGACAAGTGCCAAGTGGCCAGGATGCACATCTCTGCTGCTTAACAAGGCAGTTTGCTCCTGTCCTAGAAACGCTGCCAGGATGCAGACCTCAGCCGCTGCAGCGACTCCGAGCACAGCTCCCTCGGGCGGCCAGAGGCCACTCAGCCTCCTGTCTGGGCTCTCACAACCAGCAGTCAGGGCGAGTAGTGCTGCAGAAGGGCTCCGGTGTCCACGCCTCTGCCGCCTTTGGACATGATGGCCAAGGGCAGGGAAGGAGTCCGCCTACAGCGAGTTACGGAAACAGCCTGCGGGCAGCTTGTCGTGGGGCCCCAGGCACCAAGGGGCGAGGAAAGTACTGAATGGCACCGAGACAGCTGCCAAGCTTTGGGAGCGCCGTGCATCCCGGCGGGAGTCTGAGCCGCTCCGTGCGGCAGAGGCACCATGCCCGCCAGACGGGGCAGCAGCCACGGAGAGACCCTCCAGAGAGGCAACCGCGGACTTCTACACTGACCAGCCGCTCGCTCGCTGGGACCCCTGGGGTCTGAGGTGCACCCTCCAGGTCCTCCCAGGGCGCCCAGAAAACACAAAGGGTTCTGACCTCCCTCCCCAAGCCCGTCTCACCCGCCCCGAGAAAGCCTTACCGTGTAATTGGGGTTTCCTGGCTGGATGCGCAGCTCAGCCAGGATCCAAATGCCATTGGTGAGCTTCAGAGACTGGTACAGCATGTCCTGCCCCTCCACGTTCCTCTTGGCAATAGTGTAAACGTTGTTGTTTTGCAACTTGCTGGAAACAGTGTCTAGAAACACAGATTCAAAATATCGCACAAATGCTTCCTCTCTTCTGCCGTCACAGTGCCCACGTGGGCTGCAATCCTGACACCACCGTTCCAAGCACGCACTTCAGGAAGCCCTTCTCCCCAGCAGCCAAGGGTGAGGAAAAAGCTCCTGAAGTGCCTGCCGTCACACTCCCCAACCCCAACAGAAAACAGAGGGAGGCGCAGCTGGTGTAAGCACCGCCACGATGCCCGAAGGAGTCGGCAATCTCAGACCCAGTGCCAGACGGGCTGAGGACACTCTGAAGAGGACCGAGGCAGAGTGGGCGCGCAGGGGGGCCACAGGGACACGCAGACGGACTGTCAACTCCAAAGCACTGATGCTGGGGTCGGAAAACGGCAGAGTTGCAGAAATCCCGCAAGTCAAATTTATTCCCTTGGACGTTTCAGATTTTTGTTTTTAAAGCAGGCATACGACTACTAAAGCCTGCACGGAATACCGTGTCTTCAAATTAATCATGAAAGGCCGGAACTGCACAAAGACAGTCACCACGAGGCCCCATAGCCCCAGGGGCCTCCGCCGCCAGCCCAGGTAGGAACAGGCTGTGTCTGGGGCCTTCCCGTGACGACGGCACCAGAGACACGACGTTCTCCAGTTAAAGGTCACGTCTCTCTCCTGGCTCTCACTGCTAGCGAGAGACGCCGGAGCACCGAGGGGAAGCCTGCACAGGGCGATGAACGCTGCTCCTTTGGTGACGGTTTACCATGTTCACGTCCAATGAGAATGCACACCTCTCAGGCCCACTCCAGGAGCCAGACTCTCCCCACGCAAACACCCGTCAGCGCCTGCTGTCCTCTCCAGGAAAAGGGTGCCGTGATGGGCCGTCTCCCGCCCACCGAGACGGTAAGCTCTCCAAGCACGGGGACCCAGAAGTCTTCCACCGCTGGGCCTCCCACAGTGCCTGGGACCCAGCAGGCGTCTGCCGTCAGTGCCTGTGAGCGAGCCTCTGACTCGGGTGTGGCAGACGCCGAGGAGGACGTGGAGCCACGGGCATGAAAAACCATCTACTTAGATTCTGGAGGGAGTTCTTGCCCTGACATCCTCTCCCACGCCCACACCAGTGACAGCTGGGGGGCGGCACTGAGGTCCACTCGGTCAACATCCACGCTGCGCTCAGTTACCACCTGACTGTCCATCTCTTGATCCCGAAGACTGGCCCTAGCAATGGATCAGCAGCGTAGTGATGATTCAAGAACCAGCTCTCTCCGGGAGACAAAGGTGCATCTTACGGTGGGTACCAGTCACGTGCGACACTTGGGCTGGCAGGCCGGCACTCGAGCCACCGGGCTGCGCCGGTCCGGGCGGGCCCGGGCAGTGCCATGGAAGGGGACCTCCGTGCGCTGTTCCTGCGCCTCCTGAGGGGTCGGGCGGACCCCGTTATCACCCGGGTTCTCAGAATGAAGGGCTCCTGCAGCCCAGACTGGGTTATCAGGCAACGCCGCCAGCTGGAATCTGGCTAATACCTTTCTCCCTTTTTAAGTGAATTTATCAGGGTGACACTGGCTCATACAATCATACAGGTTTCGGGTGCACAGTTCTGTAACACATCAACTGTACTGTGTCGTGTGTTCACCACCCAAGTCCAGTCTCCCTCTTCCCCTGGCTACTACTTTCGGCAGGACTGTCTTTAACACATGGGGGCTGCTTTAAGTCGTAGAGCCCCTCCTAACTTTCCAGGCTCTGCCCATTTGTAGAAGCGGAAGACTCGCAGTGGGAGCCTTCCCTGAAGAGCCCCCTTGTTGCACAGGTGCAAACATGTCCTGGACGTACCTATGGCAAGGCCCAGACTCCTAAAGACACCTCAGGCCCAACCACCTGCGTCAGAGATGATGGGCACCACAAGCGCCACTGTCGCGTCCACCTTTCTGGTGAGATCGGGTGAACCAGTGAGGCTTGGGAAGAGTTTCTTCTTCAGAAGGAAATGGAAGAGCGAAAGTAAAAGCTCCGTTCTGGGCTGTTAAGTCCTGTAGGCCTGTAACTCCCCACTGCCCTCGGAGTGTTCCTGCCATCTGTCAAACGTCTACTTCAGCACCGAAGAGCTATTTAAAGTGCTGGTGCCATTGTGATTAGGGCAGATCAGCAGGAAAGGGTGGTATTTTTAGCTCTCGGCTAGACACAGGGTGTTGAATCAGAAGGCACTAAACCTGGAAATGTTCGTGTTAACAGAGCCTTCGAAAATGGGAGGAAACATAAAGGCCAGGGCACTCCACGTCTTGGGGTAAAGGCGGAAGAAAAGGGTCAGTTGCAGGAAGCAGTCTTGCAAGGTTGGCGTGAAAACGATGGCCTTGGGCTCCTGGAAAGCACGGAACAAAGGTTCTTCCCGCTGCTCCACGGGCTGTGCGACCACAGAGCCGAGTCCCATTGAAAAATCCAGGCCTCAGCACTGGGAGCACCCACGGCAGGGAGAAACCGGCGTGAAGCCACAGCAGAACTGATCAAAATGGAATCTGCCCTGAAAACCCGTCCGGCCACCTCAGAGGACACGCCCCACTGGGAGGCCAGCCAGACGTGCTGGCAGGATGACAAACGCGTCGAGGTGCGGCAGGCTCGCAGCTCCGTCTGACGCCGGGGGGCTCTTCTATTACTTTGGCAGGCCATCCTACAGACCTCAATTACCCACACTCCTTCGGGGGTGGGGGGAGGAAAGCATGCCTCTTTCACGCAGGGTGTCAGAAACCAAACCTTCTTTCCAATTAGTCTGGCCTTCCATGGTGTCTCTGTAGGCCAACGTTTCCCAGACTGCGTTCAAGGAACGCTTGTGCTCCTGAAGATGTTAACAACAAGCGCTCTGTAATTCTGGATCCCAGTCCACGCTGGCCTGGGCAGGCTGCCTGGACGCCGGCCGCCTCAGTTTTCCCTGTGCTAATGTGCAACGGCAGCTTCGAGGAGAGGCACACCATGCTCTGTACTTTTCAACTTTAACTGATCACAGAACCCATTTTTTAAAAAAGAACAAGCTGTTTTCAGAAGCCTAATACGTGAAATGTTGCCATGGAACCAACTATCACAAGGGCATCTATAGCGAGGGGCCCCGGTCTTCTCCAAGCTGGGGACAGAGGCTGCTCCTGTTAACAAGACCCACGCTGGCCCCACCGTCAGCAGCCCCTGGGACCTGACCGCTCCCCGAAGAAGAGCTCGCTGCACTGCAGAAAGCTGGCTTCCCGCACCCCTCAGATGAGGCGTGTGCTCACCGACTGGTGAGCCGCACACTGGGGCAGATAACGCTGTCATCTACCTAGAGTACAGCACAGAAAAGCAGCTCGATTTGAGCATGTTTGTTCGTTTTTTTTTAAAAGGAAAAACAGCAAAAACTCCAGTTTTGTTTAATAAACATAAAACCAGGCATGGTGAGAAAACTGGAACAAGAATGTTAGAAAGAAGGCGTATGTGTAACATATGTGGTATATGGTATTCCTGAGGAAATCAACTAATAGTTATTACAACAGAAATTCAGATGACTGCTCTCCTCAAACGCTTCTCCAAGGGCTCGGGAGAAGTCCCGTAACAAAAGATTTATCGGAACAGCGGGCGAACACATCACAGAGCCCAGAGAACTGAAGGGAGGAGGAGGCAGTCAGAGCAAGGACACGGTGGCCCCTCCCCCCGCGCACCGCCAGTCTCTCCGTGCTGCGCTCCAGCCAGGACGGCGAAGGCGTGGCTGCGCACGGACGGCACTCGGGGGACCACCGACACATGCAGGGGGCAGTGACGGAGAAGCGGAAAGAAAGAGGGTGGACCAGGCACCAATGCTTGCTCTCATGCAAGCTTAAAGCCTGCTAATAACTCAGAAGAGGCAGGCTGGCAGGCAGGCAGACAGACAGACAGACGCGGACTGGCACAGAGGCAGACTCTGAACAGGGCAGGGCTCCTTTCACTCCTGAGAAACGAGAAACGCTTCGGTGAAATGAAGCCCTAGGGACAGACAGCTGCTGCTACATCCCCTCCCGCTAACCCCCTCGGTGTCCCAGTGTGGTGACAGAGACAGCTCCCAGAGGCTCTGGGGCTTTTACCGGTGATGAAAAAGGTATCATGCTAAACACTGACAAGGAGGCAAGAAGGAAAAAGGTTACCAACCAGTCCTCAGCCAACTACGATGCGTCCTCATCTTGTAACAAACACAAAGTTTTAAATAAAGACATCACAGTCACTTTCCCCCGATGCCGAAGGCAGATATAAAAGGAAAACCAGTCATATCCTTAAATGCCACTTCGATTAGCTAACGCTCATTAGGGTGTCCGGGTGCTGTGACTCACTCACGAGCAGCCGGCAGGCGGGCCGTGCGAGCTTGTTCTCGCATCTGTTGGCTTAGAAGTAATCCGGTCCCTATATCCAACACCCCCCGTTTTTAAAGAGAAACTTGCACATAACGTATCTACCGCAGATGTAAAGAGAGGAGGTAAATAAGGACAAAAATTCCAACGATCCCACGCAGTTACTGAGTTGAAGATGAAATGCAGCCGTCACTCACCAGCGTTTAAATGACACTCCTTGATCTGAAACTGAAGCTCGTTTTCGTTGGGGATGTCCTTCCACGTCGCGAGGAAGACCTGGCGCTCTGCGGGGAAACGGGGAGGAGGGTTTGCGCAAGCCGCCGTGCCACCTCCCCTTCGGGGTGCTCTCCTGCAAGAGCAGCTCGGCCACCCGGAGGGCCCCACTCCGGGCCAGGGTCCCTCAGCAGCAGCACTGGACACCCCAAAAAGGGTCTAGACTAAGGGTTCACTTTTAGCTCTAATTTGGCGACTCTGGGTAAGCCCGTCACCTTTCTGACCCTCAATTTTACCGAACATGACTACGTCTGTGCTGCTCGCCCGAAGGGCCGCACTACGAGTCCAATGATTAACTGCCCACACAACTGAGTACGTGCCCGTGTGCGTGAGTTTTGTTAGATGGTGGTTCCTAAGCAAGGTAAGAGGGAAACGTCAACACCAACCACACAGGGGTCCCAGTGGCTTATTACAAATGACTCTAATTGAAATGAAAAAGCATGAGACAGTGAGAGTCACCAAACTGTGACGGAAACACCAGGAGCAAACGTTGACAGTGGAGCTGAGAGCCTCGCTCAGCGCAAGAGGGCCGCAGACCCGCGGCCTGCGGGAGACACGGCCTCCTCAAAGGGTGGCAGAGCCAGCGTGCCTGTGACTTGGGTGCTGGGGGTGGGGGCTCCCCAGGAAACTGGCACTGGGACTCAGAGACCAGCAGCACGACAAGACCACTGTGACTCAGGAGAATAAATAATCAGTAACTGTTAGAGCTTCAGGCTAACAGCCTCACCCACCCCATTTTTCAAAACCTCAAAATAGCTCGTACTTCTAGCTATGTTCCGCCTGGCCTTCGGAGGAAGGGCAAAGGTATGTTCCTCAGGACGGAGGGACGGACTTACCCATTTTGCCGTCTTCTACAAACAGCACGTTGAGTGGGATGAGGCAGCTGAAGTAGAAGACATCGATGTTGTTTTTCACAGCCACCTGCCCGAGGGAACACGGAACGTCAGCACCCCAGAGGAAGCTGGGTGCGAGGAGACGGCAGCTCCGAGTCTGGAAATGTACTGCCTGTGTGCTTCCTCCTCTGCAGAGCAGGGCTCCCCGATGGAGGCGCACCAGTCCCGGCATTCCGCTGTCGGAGTGCCGCGCCAGCCTGCCGCCTCTCCAGGGGGGCAAGTTCAAGGCCCAAGCCCGCACCCAGAGTATTCTACTCAGTTATTCTTTGTCTCTGTGGCTACTGCTACCCCTTACTAAGTCCCTGCTAATGACATGATTTCTAATCCTCACTATTACCATCCCAAATGAGGTAGGCGTCACTGCCTCCTCATTTACTGACAAGGAGCCAAGGTTCGGAGAGGCCCAGGGTCACGCTGCTAGCCACAGAAGCACCGGAAGCAAATGCAATTTGACCCCAAAACCTGACTTTCTCCCTCTCCACAATGGCTGATCATACCGCCCCGTATCTTTTTTCAGATGCTGGTTTTCAGTTGTTTCTTTAATAAAACCGAAATCCGCCAGGCTGATGGCAACAGCCTGCGGGTCACACGCAGGACGACTGGGGGAAGGGAAGGCCTCGCGGCTGGCCGCGAGGAGTACTCTGCTCACGGCACGCGCTTCGCTTCTGGCTTCGGCGGCGGCCGTGGGTCTACCGCGGCCCATCCGACTCCGGGCATGCTGTTTAGAGCGGTAGAAACCCCCAGTGTGCGTTTTCACTCAGGGGCAACACCGGCGGGCATATACCTTCAGAAACAGGCAGACTGCACTGCAGCAGCGTCTGGACCCACGCGCTGTAGGAAGGGGGAGCGGGAGAACCGCTTACCCACCGCTTCCCACGGGCTCCTGTCGCGGCACGGCAGGAGGACGCTCCTCTGGGCAAGTTCTAGAATCAGTCACTGTGCCTACTTCTGTTTCATTTTGTTTGGAGAACCCTTCTGGGGGGACAAATGCCCACACTTCGACAGCATTATCTATCTCTTCATCAAAAATTTGGTCACCCAAGTGTCCTCTTTCCGAAGAACTTCTAGTTCTTTTACACTCACTATCAGCTCACCTTCCCCGCCTGAAACAGACCTGTGTCTCCTCCTCCATAACCTGGCGTGTATACCTGACAGTCTTTCTGTTCTCTCTCCCAGAGGAATCCATCAGATTGCTTTCCTTGTAACTTGTGATTTTAACCTTTCAATTAGCAACCTCCTGGGGGTTTCTGACCTGCATCACAAGGCTGACGCCCACAATGCCGAGAAAGCAGGTTCTCAAAAAGCTAGACAGCAGTGAAGGTAAACAAAGAAACTAACCGCAGGAAAAGGGGCTTCAGACATTCTAGACGTGCCAGACCGCCACTTCAGAAGAAGTATACCCGCACGGGCTTCTGGGAAAGAGGCGCTTTCTGATGGATGCGGCCCTCGCAGTCAGAGGGGGAGCCCATTTCAGAGGAGGGCACCGGAGGACAGAGCGGTGCCAGGTCTGTGAAGGGCACGCAGAAGTGAAACCGGGGTGGCGTGGGCGAGACAGCGCAGTCACATCAAGGTCTTACGTGAAACCAAGTTGATTATCTACGCTTGCTCGGAATGTAAAGCTGTCACATTTCATCAGACATTAACGTTCACTACGTCCCAACCACCGGAGATATAAATACAGGAAACACGATCCCTGCCCCCGCGATGAACTCGTGTCTCCTGTTCTTCGGAGGGCTCCTCATCCCAGCTGGAGCTCTTCAAGGATGAGCCAACTCGGAAAGCTCCTCCAGGTCACCCTGCTGTCTCGGCGTCTCACACACGGGCGAGGCCACGGCCCCTCGTTCTGGAAAACGCACCAGCGACACTTTGGCACACAGTTTCAGGGCGCTCGGGACGCTTGGACACGACCTCTGGACTCTGTTCCAGAAGCTGGGACACCCAGGGCAGCAGGACAGCGGTCTGGAACATGGACTTGGGACCAGACCACACAATCTGACTTCAAATCCCGACTCGGCCCCTCACTTAGCTGCGTGACCCTGGGCACGGAGTGCTCAGCTCAGTCCCGTCCGTGGAACGGAGACGCAGCAGCATGGAGTGCACGGTCATTACAGGGGAAGGACAACCATGTTAGACTCGCCTGAGATCTCACACACGCTCGAAGGGAGCGCTACTGACTATACTACAAGATCAGGAAGTGATAAAAAGGCTTCCTAGCAAACGGTGAGCTTAATGATTCTTTTTGCTACTGAACCCCTGGTGAGATATCCTCTCTTGACAGGTCGGCCACACACAGGCCACTCCTTGGCAGGAGGTGTTCCCCTCTTTCTCATTAGCTTCCCCGAGTCTGCCCTGGGCAGCTCTTAAGCTTTCGCTCTTGACTGGACTGCATTCGTTTCAAGAATACACGGTTCTCTTGGACCTGGTCCCCGCCAACCTCGCCAGCCGATGTCCTTAACTTCAACCACATCAAAATTACTTCTCGTTCCCCAAACACGGACGCTCACAACTCTGTGCTTCCGTTCACCTGTTGTTCTACTTAGTACAGTCTTCTCCTGAAGCTCCAGCTGTCTGGAAGATTCAGCTCAAGCCTGAGAGTTCTCAGGACAGCTCCCAGCCTTCCGCCGAGCCCCGGGGCATGCACTTCTGCGACTGCTGGTGCAGCGCCCGGGGCGGCCCGGGCAGAGGCTCTCATCTCCCACCAGCACACCTGTGGCTCAGTGAGTACTTGCCGCGTGAAATTACGGGGAAGGTATCGAGCAAATGGAATGAAGTATGGCTTCTCATCCTTTTTTCTACCTCTTCACCATTCATGTGTACAAGATAATCCCATCAGTACCATCTCTCATTACACACACTGATCCTCAGTGAGGCGGGGTGGGGGGAGGGGATGACATGTGGGCTCTTTCAGGTTCGCATCATTGAGCTAAAATAACATCTATACGCAAAGGAAGAATAACACAGGTGCTGGATCCCCGCCCGAAGAACACTGGGTTCTCCAAGGACACGCGATTACTCCTGGGGGCCGGGAGGCATAAAAGAACCAGGGGGACGTGGTAGGAAGCCAGTTCAACTCCTACCCAGATGGCAGGTGCTTCTAAATAAAAGTGAGCCAACCTCGAGAACATGACACTGAGTGCCTCAGAAGGAAGAGTGAGTCCCCTGCTTTTTGAAATTCACTATCTCAACAGGTGCAGAACAGCAAGACATAATCCAGACAAGCCGGAGAACTGTTTGCAAGTGAGTTAACATCAGTATCCAGCCGCCTGCAGGAAATCAACCATCACGGAAACAGACCAACTGTCTACTTAGTATCTGTACTCGGGTAACATCTCAAGTGAACACGGCCAAAACCATCGGTTTCTCATCTCTCCTCATCCTTAAAAGAACCTAATGTCCTTCCAAACTCAGTAAATAGAGTGCTGCAAAGCCTTTTAATGGCCTCTCCGCCTCTGCACTTGTCTCCCCACCCCCGTGCCTAGCCTCTGCAGTCTGTTCTCGACACAGCAGCCAGAGAACGTGAAATACAGGTCAGCTCGGACACCTCTGCTCAAACCTCCCGTGACTTCCCGTTTCACTCAGAATCGAGACCGAAGTTACAACCGCCTGTAACCCGATGCCCGTTACCTCGCGGGCGTCACGTGTCACGTGCTCCCACTGTCCTGCTAGCTCCCCGCCAGTCGCAGGAGCCTGTGGTTGCATTCCCTGTGAACACCAGCCGGCGTGCCAGCCCAATCCCACTCTCCTGGCTCTTCTGCGCTTGCTGTTCCTTTGTCTGGAATTCTCTCCCTTCAGTAACATGCACGGCTCGCTCCCTCCCAGCCTCTTCTAGGTCTATGCTTTTATCAAATGTTCTCTTTTCAGGCAGATCTTCACGACCAGCACACTCATACTTGGCCTGGCCCAGTCTCCAAACCCGGGACCCCTCACTGTGACCTCTGCTCCATTCTCCCCTGGTGCCCTCATCTGACACCCAGTTTCACCGGCTTGTTGGTTTACCGCCTGCCCCCAGGCCTCAGGCCCCAGCTCTCCCGTTCACACCAGACTCGGTAACTGGCAGAGTTAAGTGCTCAGTAAGCCTGATGACTGAGAGACATACTACTACTCGAAGTCCCTCACAACTGTTTAGGGTTAGAGAACACATAAACTTGGTGTGAAGTTTCCAGAAGAACGGCACTTCCCAAGTTATTTCCAGTCTACTTCCCTCAACAGAAGGGGAAGCACGGACATACGTCCTGGGGTGAAGGCAGGGGAAGGGGCAAGGGGAGAACCGTAAAATGGCCTCTGCAGCTCCCCCAAGAACAAAGTTTTCAAGCTGCAAGCGGCTCTAAATGCATCTGTATGTTTCGATGTGAAGATGTGTTTCTCCCTGGACCGCCGAGTAAACCCGATGCCCCGGAAAACCCGCCCATGTGTGCGCCAGCAGCAAGGGCCCCCGCAGCGTGTGTGGCTGCGACGGCCAGGACCGGACGGCGGCTCTTCCGGTTCAGGCAGCGGCTGGAACTGGCATGAAAGAGCAGAAAACATCACAGCGCACCGCACGAAGGGGAAGTCGTGTTTCCGGAAAGTGTTTCCATTTTATGTATGTGTTACATGTGTATACATACTATGTAAAATGTCTTTTCACTGTAAGTTACAGTAAAAAAAGCATGAAAGCCATAACGCTCGGACACAGAATTAAAGGCACGCAGTGAAGGTACAGGCTCCGGGAGCTCAGGACCGAACCGAGCCTGCGCTGCTGCCCCCAGGGCGCCCGGGCGGGTCACAGGGGGGCGCCGAGGAGCGGGTCCCCTAACCCTCTGTGCTGTCACAGGCAATGTGTGGCTGTTACAATACTGACTTGCCTCTTGGGGACATCACTAGGAACCACAAATAGAAAAGATTCTGAGGCACTTGGAAAACACAAAAGGCTATAAATGTTTAATAATAATAATGATAACTTTCAAAAGTCACTTTCGGTGTCTGCTGGGGACAGAGCAGCCTGTCAGCTCAGCCTGTAACCTGCAATTAGCTCCTTCCCCAGCACGGGAGCCTGCCGCAGCAGCTGCAGCCTCTGGGCGGTGGCGCAGCTGGGGGTGAGCAGCCACGTTGGTATTCCAGCCCAGTCCCGGCGCCCGGAGGCGCTGTAAAGAGGTGAGCGACGGGCTCAGTGTGCACTCTGGTGAATGAATGCAGCTTCTCACCGCGCCTCCCGCGCAGACGGCCGGGGAGGGCCTGCGCCTGAAAGCCAAGGCGAGCAGCACACAGCCCCCCTTTGAGAATGTATCATCTATTTTCCCATGACGTCACCTGTGACCTTTCCAAGCCTCTGAAGAGTATTTTTTGCTTTTATCCCTCCTCCCTGTTTAGCTTTTGGGAAAATTATTTGCAGGCTGGTCCAAGCTAAGACCGGGCAGTGATGCTGACAGTCTCCATTTCTCTGAAATGATGATTTGGATGCATTTCAGGCACTGCGCCATCTAGTCCACAGATCCTAGAGGAGCGGCTCTGGGTGACAGGTTTTTAATGGCACTGACTCCAACTGTGTGACACGTGTCATCTGAGACTCAGCAGAAGTGGCTCTCTCCGCTGGCTGCTGGAGTTAATCTACCTGTAGGCCTGTGTTTCCAGTCAGTGCCCAGAATACCTGCCACCGTTAGGTTAGGCACGCCCTACATTCCAAAGCCATCTGAAGACCAGTGGGGACGCCAGGGTGGCCGATGAAGTCAATGGGGCAAGGCATGGCCAGATCCCACAGTGCTCTGCAGACTTTTGCCAGAACCTGGGTTTTTCTGTGCAGAAAAATACCAGTACAAGCTCTTCTAGGCTGGTGACGTAGCGTGAGTGTCACAGAGCGGTGGTACAGCGAGCACGAAGCAGCTGTGTGCCTCACGAGGAACCCGCGCAAGGGAAAATAACATTAAGATACACTGCATCTGTTCCTGCTCCGGGAGGCTTCCTCATCTCAGAAAAGTTTTATATGTTAGGCGAAATAAATCAGAAACCTACAGCAAAGCAGCAGAGAACCCACCTGCCATAGGCCACCACTCTTTTGGTCTGTAATTTTCATTACAGATTCACCCGACAGATTTTCCAGCCCCATGAGCCTTGACTCAGACACAAACTTGTCTATAAAGCCCCAGGTACAAAATGGGAATCTATAGGTAGAATTTAAAGACATTTTAGTTCAATATAAATGAACTTCCTGCCAGAGTTTCAGGAATGTAAAATGGGCCACCTTTGGGTGTAAATCATTGGTATTCACATAGCCGCCGAGTCTCCTGCCACTGCTCTCACACGGTCGGCTGCAGCAGAAACGATTTGAAACGAACCCTGGACGTGACTCTTCCGCCCGAGTCTGCGTTCTCCGTGTCTGCACACTCACGGCTCAAAGTTCAGGTTTCGCTTTCGAGATGCACGGACCTCGATCACACGAAGCCTGTGCATAACCCCTGCGTAAAACTTCTCTGTAAAGCAAGCCCCCCGCCCGCCCCACCCGGAACGCTGCAGCACAGCACAAGAGCGCACGGGCAGGCCAGGGAAGGGCACGGCCGGCTGGGCTGCCATCTGGCTCCGGAAAGCCCAGCGAATTCCCTTAAACTCCGACTACCATGACACTAAGGCTTGTCAAGTCCCCTACTGCACAAAGGCCACCCGGTTAAACCCATTTTCTAATCACTTGTCAAACCAGAAACACAAAACTGACTCCATCATCAACTCTTAGCTTACTATCACGATACGAAGATGGCCGGGACTTTCATGGACGAGAACCACAAGCCACTTTCACTGCTGCTTCGGCACTGCTGCCTCCCAGCACAGGCTCCCGCCCTCACAGGCCCCTTCTGCCGCACCAGCTCCCAGGCCTGGGGGCTGTGAGAACTGGAGCCTGGGCTTCAGGAGCCACCGTCTCTTCTCACCGAGGCTGGGTTTACGCTCCACCGACCGCCTCTGCTCGTGAGAACACAGGACTCTGGTCTACCGCGTATGTGTAGCCATCCAAGCAGGGCCCTCGCTCACAGGCACAGTTGTGAAAGAGCGTTCCAGAAGCAAGGGGAGTGCTGGTTATATTGAGATAGGAGATATTGCCCAGTAGATTCTTGTTATCTTGACAAAAAAAAGGATAAAGATGGTTCTCAGTAAGAACCACCTAGAAAGAACGGGAACATGTCGTATATAAGATACTCTATTTCTCAGACAAGGTTCAAGGATATGTTTACAGTCCTGATGTGACACAACAAACATGTAAAACTTGAAGTAGCAATCACAGAAAGTAATTTTCTCTTTTCTTTTCTTGGGCAGTAAAACATCTTCACCTTTCAGAACCGAGACTCCACGGCCCACTCACTGCTAATGGAGTATTTCAGGCTCTGTCCTGTCTGCAGGGGCACTTTTCAGCCCCAGGTCTACCCGTCTGACCCACGGATCTCTCAGTTCCCGCGAGACCCACCACTTCGAGGACTCGACGTCTCTCCCAGCAGCACAGGGCCCCGTAAAAGCAATCAGAGTGCGCAGTCCTCAACCGTGAACTCCAAAGGCCAGAGGCGGCTTTCCTACTGAACTTGTTTGCCCTGCACAAGAGTCGGGGAAAGCCAGCCAATGCCAGGCCGGCGTGCCTCACTTGATGGGAGCTGCTGAAACAGCCTTCTGTTTGGAAGCCTCTTCCGGTTTTTCTGGCACAAGAGCTGGAGCCAAGGGCGTTCTGAGTGTGACCGGACACACGTGAAACGACAGGGACAGGAGCCACCTGCACTGACTCCCGCACAGACTGAGACCGCACCGCAGGAGTGACAGGGACAGGACTTTCTCAGGGCCGCACACTGGAGGGGAAAAAAGACAAACGTCTGGCTGACAAAAATCTTACAGAGGAATAAACAGGACTGCAAGGCCGTGTCCTCTGCAGCTGGCATCGTCAACGCTTTCTGCCCCCGTCATCCAGAGACTAAACTGATGACACCGCTTTGTTTTAGAGGGGATGTGCAAAGAAAGAAAAACAAGAGACATTATTTCTTTCCCCTAATTAACACTTAACCTCTTATTAAACAACACTTACAGGGAGCTTAAAGGCCAACGACAGGGAGACTGCCCTGGCCAATGGGTGGAGCACTGCCCCCTAACTGAGGGTTGTGGGTTCGATTCCCAGTCGGGATGTGTGCAAACCCTGGTCCCGGCGTGTGTGGGAGGCAACTGATCAGTGCTTCTCTGTAGCATCGATGTTTCTCTCTCCCTTCCTGTCTCTAAAAAGCCATGTAAAACTGTCCTTGGGTGACGGGAAAAAATAAAGGTGATAGGCAGATAAGACAGACACATAACAAAAACTATATACAGAAAAGGACCAATATTTTAAAGAAGGTGTTGGTTTTGGGTGCACAGTGCAGTGGTTAGACAATCACGTTTTGCACAGTGTCCCCTCAATACTTCCATTCCCTAACTGGCACCACGCGTGGTTACCACAACATTACTGGTTATACCCCCCACGCCTCATTTACGACCAGGGGCCATTCTGCAGCTACCAGTCTCTACTTCCCAGCCCCTTCCCTGCTCTCGCCCAGTGCCCGCCGTCCCGGCCCCGCCGGCAACCACCAGCTCTCTGTGTCTGTGAGTCCGCCTCCGTTTTGTTTGCTCGTTTGTTTTTCCTTTAGGTTCCACGTGGAATCAGTTCTTTCTCCGACTGACTTATTTTACTGAGCATGACGCCCTCTGGGTGAAAAGGGCCAAGTCTTTACCCACAGATTCACCTCTACGCCTCCTAATGGTAAAGTGATATGGAGGGAAGGAGAAATGTTTATGAAGGTGCTATCAGACTTCCAGGTAAAAATAGCAGACTGAAAATCACATTTAATTTTTCTTGCTCCCGGAAGAAATTCTGCTGTCAGTAAAAGACCAGATTTAAAGGCGTATGTTCATAAAAACAGAGAAGAAAAAATGACGACAGCAACGAAATGTTGCCTGCTGCAGAACAGAAGGGTCAGCAGTAACACCACAGCATTCTCAGGGGTTCGAGCCCGGCGGCACCTCTGGAACTGCAGGAGGGAGGGCGCCGCGGGAACGAGGGTGCAGATGCTGCCGGAGAACCAGACCCTCCTGCGGTCTGAGCCGCCGAAGCCCCTCGGTCCACGTGAAACTGAAGACGGTTCTTTCCGAGAAGGCCCAGTAGATGGTGCTTTGAAGGGCGCGCGGGCGCCGCTGCAGGGCGGCCAACTGTGTGAATCGTGCATGCTGAGTGCCAGATCCGTCAGCCCTCTTCCCAGCTTAGCTCCTAGGAGACTGGCAGGCAGAAAGCCTTTACTAGACAGGAGAGTGAAAGACAATTTTTGGAAGAATTAAGCCAATTCTAAAAGGAAGTATGGACACAGAGAATTAACAGACCTGGCTGGTGTGGCTCAGTGGACTGAGTGCCCACCTGTGAACCGAAGGGTCGCCAGTTCGATTCCCAGTCAGGGCACATGCCTGGGTTGCAGGCCAGGTCCCTATGTGGGACGGGTGCATGAGAGGCAACCACACATTGATGTTTCTCTTCCTCTCTCCCTCTCTTCCCCTTCCTCTAAAAATAAATTTTAAAAAATCCAGAACCGAAGAGAGTGCCCAGGCAGAACACACAGATTTTCCAGACAGACAGCCACAACACTGTTTCCAGGGCCTGCCTGAGATAACGCTCCTGGTTACACTTACCAATGTCAGCAAGCACACCCTTCAGCCCGAGGGCAGCCCGGGGAGGAGAGCAGGCAGTAAACCAGGACTCCCCAATTGTCCCCCCTGAGCAAACAGACGGGGAGTTTTCGCAAAGAACCAAATGGAGACCCTGGCACTGAACAGTGCGACATCCGAAACGGAAGCTCTGCCCGACTGAGCAGAGGCTGCTGTACACACAAGAGCCGGTGGAGGCGGGGACAGAGCAACGGAAACTGTCCGATCCGAGGGCCAGAGAGAGAGAGAGCGGCCCCCACCAGTGACCTGGTGAGCAGCACCCAGTAGTGCCACACACCTGCGACTGGAGTTACGAAAGGCGGGAGCAGAGGTACCTGGGCAGGAAGAAATTTAAAGAGATAATGGCAAGACTTTTCCAAATCTGGGGGAAACTGTCACTTTACAGGCCCAAGAAACCCAATGAACCCTAAGCCAGATAAATACAAGCAAAACTCTCAGGTACACAGTAACCAAGCCACTGGAAACCAACAAGGAAAAGAGTGTTTGTAAAGGGACTCACGAGCTATCGACCCATCTTAACGTGCACACACACTTTCCCGATTCGAACAGCAGCAACACACACAGTTTAAGACACCAAGGTAAAGTTCACCACTGGACATCTGATGTTAAAATATGCTTGTTAACTGTTTAATGTATAGCAGTTACTTCTTTGTAGGTTTGTTTTTCAAAAGCGACATCTTTTAAAGACACATATTTACAAATGAAATAAAGGTCGAGATCTACTTCAAAATAATATGGAGCGGGGGTACAGATGAAACAATCCTGACTGCAGATCAGTAATTACTGACACGGGATGACGGGTACACAGGGGCTCACTGTGTTACTCTATTTCTGTAACACAGAATTTTCCATAAAAAGTTTTCAGAAAGCAGGGCAAAAGGACAAAGAGATGGAAAGTAAGAGAGGAAAAAAAAGGGTCCAGGAGGGTGAATGCCCAAGTAGCAAGACTTCCAATGTAAGAGAGAAATAAAGGGAGACCCACAAAAACGTGTTCAGAGAATTCCCGGAACGGAAGGCCACCAGCCCCCACTTCAAAGGAGCCCACTGAGCGCTGGCGGAACGAGTGACTGACAGGGCTCACACGGAGGCACCCCACCGCGAGGCCCTCGCACCCCGGGACGAGGAAGGGAGGGCCGGCTGTACAAGCTGTCACTCAGGAAGAGCACCGCACAGAGAAAATGGCTTGGACCAGAAGAAAAATGATTTCTAACCTGGAATATTACATAGACACCATGAAATAAGTATGAAGATAAAGAAAACACTTTAGAACATGTGAAGTCTCAAAAACTTTATTATCTACATACCTTTTCTCAGGAAGCAACGGGAGGAAGCTTTTCATCAAGATGAGGGAGTGAACCAAGAAAAAAAGACACAGCTGGAGACTGAACCTGGAGAGGTGCAGGGACGGTCCCCAGGGAGGTGGCGCAGGGAGAGCCGGATGACAGCGGCTCCAGTGGCTCCAGGAAACCAGTCCCATGGGAGCTGGTCACGGGGGCACAGAGGAGGTGCCAAGAAAGGACAATGGACAGACCCCTCAGAGGGTCTCATCGCAATGGGATTTGGGTTTAATTACAGCTAAAACCACAGGAAATCAGGCAAACAAAGACAGACAGGTACTAACTAGTAAATATTCAATGACCCACAAAAGGTGTCACGAAGGAAAATAACCACACCTCACTACATTTGGTTCGGCTTCTAAGGGTATAAAGTCGTAATAATATAACTGTCGGACGCCGATTCCAGCGGATTCTGAGGCAGTTGCATCAGGAAAGAGCATAGGACACACCTGTGCGGACGGTGGCAGTGACCAGGGAGGTGTGGGGGAACAAGGAACACCCGAGATGGCAAAGCCCGGAAGGCGCGACACAAGCACGGCATCCAGAGAGAGAGGGAGGGGACACCAAACGTCCCAACTGCAGGGGCAGGAGAGGCGGCTGTGGAAGGAAACACTGGGGAGCGTGCGGGGAGAGAAAGGTGGGCTGGGTTTTCCTTAAGTGTACCACTAGCCGACTCTTCCACTGTTTTTACAGCCCTGACAAAACTAAAACTGGAAAGCCCGGTGCTATGAATGTGTTCCCGAGAGCTGAGGGCCCGGGCGGGACAGGCAAGGGATCAGGAGCACGAGCGGGCAGTCAGGACACGGCCACGGAGACACGGCACGCCACCCAGGGACACCGTCGGTGACACCGCAGTGACTGCACGCTGCCAGGTGGCACTCGGCTTCTCGGGGGATCACCTCAAAAACTACGTCTGACTGCTGTGCTGCCAAATGACACCGAACAGCAACAATGACACAGCCCGTGGGAAAGGCGGCGGGCGGCTGCGCGAAGACCGGACAAATGCAGGTTGGTCGCCTGTCCACTGTCTCTCGTGGACACCGACGTGAAGGGGCCGCCACTTGACAGGCTGACATGTACTTGGGGAAGTGTCTAAGCGACCGGCACAGTTAAAATGAAAAAAAGAAAAAAATGAGAATATCGGAGTCAGAGGGAACTCTAAATTTAGAGATAATTCAAAAAAGGGTTTTGTTTCATTTAAACAGAAGTAATCAATTCCCTCTTTTAGGAAATATAACTATATGATACAAATAAAGTCGAAGAAGCTCCCGATGGGGCAAGCTAAGCTTCACTTCGTATAACATTTATAACTTGCATTCACAAAATCTGTTTTTTACAACACGGACATAAAGCAGTGCCTGTTTACCCTTTCAGTGGCGTTTCCAACACAGAGGCCAGGAAGCAGCCCGACCAGCACCCGGATGCGAAGTGTCTGTCACATTCCAGCTCCGGTGGGGGGTCTGGTGTATTTGCCCTTATACATGGATACGAAATCAGCCAAACACACAGCGCATTCAGAATTTCATCTCCTCAACCCTGGGTATTTTCCCTCCGTGGGCAATCAATCTTGACCTGGCTTCATCTGGACCTAACGTCTGATTCTGTTCGCTCACACAGGGCAGCGGCCGAACGGGGGCTGAAGTCTAAAGTCTGAAGTGACCACCACCCTGTGCTCGTCACCAGCTTCCGCCTCCATCAGCCGACACGAGACGCTGCTCACGGGAAGAAGGTCTCTCTCTCTGAGTTTCTGCTGATCTTCGCTGCTGGGAAATGCCAGTTAAAGAGAAAACAGCCATAATTACGGTGTCCCTGAAGAAGGGAACCCGTGAACCAGCAGTTGGCTACAGATGGAAATTTTTCCCTAGAGAAGCTGAGATGCTTTATTCATTCCACTTTGACGGCAAATGTTTAAGTTTGCTTTTTATAATGGCAGGTCTGTAAAAACAAAAACTTTTGAGGGAGGAATTTGGACCATAAGATTCAATTTCTATTATTAAGGTTTCTACTAGAGATGTTCACTTCATTGAATATGAAATAAAAATGCAAAAATGAAATTAAACAGACATTCATTTACTGTTTCTTTTTTTTGTTTTTAAAGATTTAATTTATTTATTTTTAGAGAGAGAAGGGAAGGAGAGAGGGAGAGAAACATCAATGTGTGGTTGCCTCTCGCATGCCCCCTACTGGGGACCTGGCCTGCATCCCAGGCTTGTGTCCTGACTGGGAATCGAACCAGCAACCTTTGGTTTGCAGGCAGGCGCTCAATCCATTAAGCCACACCAGCCAGGGCTGTTTCTTTTTTTAAGAGCAGAAAATTTGCCCTGGTTTCTGTGGCCCGAATTCCCTTTCTTATTCCTAAAGTAAAGCACTCTGGCACTCCTGCCGACTGTCCTCAGACATTAGGACTGAGGCGCTCTGGCCAACAGGAGGCCCCACCCCAGCAGCAAGGGAGCAGGTGCAGATCGGGGTCAGTTTCTTCCTTCCGGGCTTGGTGCTGGAAAAGCCCCTCCACGGCCGCTTTACTCCAGCCCTAGTGATGGCCAATTCCCGCTGCACAGTGACCCCTGCTATGTCCTTCTGGTCTGAGCCACGCGAGACAGCGACTCCCTCATCCGCACACTAGATCATCACACCCTCTGCTGACAGGAGGCCGTCACGTACCGCGGCAGCAAGGCACACCGCAGCCCGGCTGTCAAACCACCGTGGAGCATGGTTTTTAACTCCCAGCAACGTGGCTGTGGGTGTCTCCCCATCAGCACTAGAACCTCACACTGCACTCCCAGGAGAGTAGGCCATGGAACCCCCCGCCTCGACTGGAACGTGAAGGGCTGGTATTTTTCTTTAACCATCTGAAAACATACTTCACAGTCTCAGACTACCCCATCAACTCACATTCTTGGGAGGGTGGGGACACCAACCCTCTTTGCTGTGTCTTCAGACTGTCCCCCACAGCGCCGCCGCTTTCAGCCAGCCTGAGACGGCAGCCACCACAGGCTCAGACAATTTATAAAAAGTCCAATATATGGCCTTAGAATAGAATGTGGACCTAAATACACAGAAGCACCCCCCCGAAGTTTGCAACAAAAATTGGTAGGGATGGAGTTAA